>JAEIFU010001490.1:0-67150 GCA_018904235.1 Lordiphosa stackelbergi | reverse complement strand
TTGAAAGAAACAACAAAAACACAGATTTTTTTTTCGTCACGCACAGAGTAACAAATGTGTGTTCATTTTCCTTTAATTTATGACTTCAGAAGTTGTGTTTGTTGTAGATGTTGTTGCAGTGCTCACAGTGCAAATTCTGTGCCCTGGGCTATAGGCCGTTGCTATACTGATCATACTTCGCCCCGCTGGGCGATGAAAAAACTGATTGTTATCTCTTTATCCTGGATTCTTAGGAGTACTTCTTTTCACAAGTTTTAATGCATAAGTCAAACTTGTCATTTCCCAACTTAACAGCAAACAAAATTAAAAAATTTGAAATGAAAAAAGCCCAGAACTGATTGTTTGCAAAAATGCAAAATACGAGGCGATTACCAAATTGACAGGGTTATCTCTGTCAAGCTGGAAAAACACCGGCGACCCCATAACCGACAAAATGTCAGACTTGCAAAAACTTCCTTTTGCTGGTATTGCTGATTTGGAAAAATTTGTTAAGGAGATGCTCAAGAATGAAGAAAAACTGAGGCAATTTGTAAGTATTATAGGGCGGCTTATTAATTTGGTTATAAATTATACAATTTTACAGAAACAATTCATAGCAAAAACAGGCGAAGAAGGACCCACACAGTTTATTAGATCGGATCGGCTATTCGAAAAGTATTTTCGGACACATTGAAACTTCACTTATAGGTGGAAGGGAACGAGCACCAAGCCAAGCCCGAAAAGTGCTTCCTAGTTACAACCATTAAAAAGTAGGTGAATATTTCGAAATATTATTGGGAAAATAAACGAATTTTGTTTTCTTATACATAGATCTTTGCCCAATCAAATTCAAAATGTACAGACAAAATGAACCCAGTCAAAAAAAAAATAAGCTTTTTCTCACAAAAATGAAAAAGGAAATAAGTGTGATTATTTTTTGAATTTTTGATTTAATTTGTTAAATTTTCATAGAATCAATTTTCGATAAATAAACTCTGGTGCAACTCATAGCCGCCTCCCGAAGTGTAGCATAGAAAGAGTAGAGAAAAACTTTGCGATTACCGTTTGAAAGAGCGTTCAAAATGAGAGAAAATAAGTGACAAACATCAACACTCTCAGTGCAAAAATTAACCGTTATGTTTCATTTTCGTTTTGTGGGTGGTTCACTACTCTAGTCGCACTTCACTAAATTAAATAAACTATAGAAAAATGTTAACGAATTAATATGTTTTATTCACTTTAATAATGAGTGTAACCTTCTTTAACACTAATTAACTCATGGATCCAATTCGGCATACTGTCTACGAAGTTTTTTATATCACTAAGGGACAGTTCTTCTCATGCATTAATTATTGCCAATTTGAGGTCCTTAGTACTATTGTACTTAAGGCTTTGAGCAAAATCCTTCGGACCAGCAACGCTCCATGGTTTTCTATCCGATTCATGTCCGTGGAGCACGCGGGCCACTCCAAAAACCGAACATTATTGCATTCAAGCCGTGCATTTATGCGTTGGCCTTTTGGAAAATGAGCTTTAGACCGCAAAGAAAAGCCAATAAATTTATTTGAAAAATGTCCTCGTACTGCCTTGAGTTGATATGAGTGCTTGGAAATGCCAGCTCCAAACATCCAGACTCGCAGAACGCAGCCCAAACCATCAATGATCCTCCTCCAAAATTTCTCATAGAAAAGTATAGGGGTTCCTTCCTCAAATCCCTCTAATAGTGCAAAAACCTATCCAAATTTAACTTTTTTCTCATCCGAGAAAATGATCTAGAAAAATAAATTAATAGTTGCATTGCTTTATGAAAAGTGCTTACTTTTGTCCAGTCAGTTCCCATGTTATCTCTGGCGAATTTCACCCAGGCTTCCTTATGGTGGTCGAGTAACCTTGGTGCCACCTTCAATTTTTGTCGCACTATGTTTTCAGACTTCTTAAAAGCCCGTGCAATGGTCCACCGAGACACTTTTAGGCCGCATTCAGCCTCTAATTCATTGGAGTTCTTTAATGAATTACTTGCAGCACTCAATAATCGGCGCTGGTCACGCTGATTTATCTTCGGCTTACGTCCACCGTGTTTTCTTTTCATATTCATTTCGGGTTTTTACAAATATTTCGCACTACTTTGTCCGATCGTCCAATTTTTCAGACAATTTCACGAAATGAGCAATTCTCACTTTTGAGCGCCAAAATTTGGCCTTTCTCGACATCTGACAGCACTGGCCCACTTGGCATATTTACAAATCTATTACAAATAGTTACTCAACGAAGTGTACTCAAATAAAATCGCCCTCAGAAAACACAGAATAAGAAATTACACACTCACAAAACGAAAATGAAACATAACGGTTAATTTTTGCACTGAGAGTGTTGATGTTTGTCACTTATTTTCTCCTCATTTTGAACTCTCTTTCAAACGGTAATCGCAAAGTTTTTCTACCTCTACTCTTTCTATGCGTACACTGAAAAATCAAGGTGCGGCTATAGTATTGCACCAGAGTTTATGTATAAACCAGTATTTTTAAGTTATCATTGTAAGTTATGTATTAATGTATATATTTACATATACAATAAAATAAAAAATCTTTTCTTTAGAAAACAACCGAAATACGGCTCGAAAAAGATTCGCAAATGATTGAAAATATGACTCAAAAATGATTGCAAATATGACTCGAAAAAGACTCGCAAATGTTTGAAATTACGACTCGAAAATGAGTCGAAATTGATTCGAAAAATGGGTTGTAAGTCTTTAGGAAGAGTCGCGGCTAGGGTACCATTTTCTCCCGACCAAAGTATAATTTTCGATCAGAAAACGAGCGCTATTTTAATCAGACAGAGGACTCGAAAATCACTCGAATGTGATAAAAAATTTCATAAAATGTTGGCTGGGAGGACACCACTGTTGTAAAACTACTTTAATTGACCAAATTTAATAAAAAGCTTACTTTTATTGTATGATAATAAATATTATTAGTAAAAAATAGTTTTAATAAAAATAAATTTTTTACTTATTAATATTTGATTTTTTAAAATATTGTTAATTCTAAGTAGTTTTTAATAAATCGATTTAAAAAAATTAAAATTTTATGCCTTTTCTTTTGCAACATTTCAGTGTATTAAACGTGGCACTTTAACTGTCGATCCTGAGTCACCTGTTGACCTACAATGATGATGATAAAACTTATTTTAAGACTATTGAAATTATCACCTTCCCATTGGAATTTTTTAAATATCTCTTTTCGTTCAAAAGTTTCGATCTTTGCAACGCTAAATTAGCGAAACCGGCCACTGTGCGCCGGCATACTACAATTAGGTCAAACTGTAACTCGATAGATGCAACTCAGCTGAGTGCTCAGGCCAAATAGAACCGGTTCTACTTTGTCTGATCGCTCATTTGAGTAGATTCCTGTCTACTCAGACGCTTTATTAGACCGTGCAAAACTGCAAATCTGACGAAAACTCAGCTAAGTGGTCAGGTCGTGTAAATACAGGTCGACAAAAAAATTTAATCCCATGAAAATTGGATTTAAAGAAAATTAATAAATTTCACCGGAATAAATTTGAGTTGTTTATTAAAAATGTAAATATCGCATTTAACACAGTCTCAATTTTTTGCCCACACACCTTTAAAACAGAGTATTTTATTAACAATCGACCTCAATTCATTGGTTTAATGGAAACGGTGGCACCCAACCACCAAAAGTCCGCTCTAGTTCTTCCGCCACTGCCAGGCACAGGCGATCATTGGAATAATTGGCCACCACTTGAATGCCCAAGGGCAGTCCCTTCTTGTCGAGTCCCATGGGTACCTGGGTGGCGGGCAGGCGCAATACATTGAACAAACTAAAATAGGCAAAATCATGGAACTTGATCAGGGGATAATAATGGAATGGAGCGGTTCGCGGTGAGCTATGATAGAAGAGTACACCATCTTGGCCCAGCAAATCCTGCAGCGCCTGCTTGCACTCCTTGGTAGCGGAACGCATCAGTGATTGCTTCTCCTGCGGCAAAATGCCATCGATCAACGAGTAAATGGCCGCCAGGCTGTAGTCACTCTTGCCCAGCAGCTTCTTGAACAGCTCCACAAAAGGATTCAATTGGACACCATTACCCAAGAGCAAATTAAAGTTGGCTGGCTCTTGGGTCATCCAATAGCGCCACATTTTGCCGCTTAGCTTAAGATGGGGCAAGGTGGCCTGTCGCACTTGCTCTCCAGCTATATTCTCGAAATGTTGACGAACCTTATACATTACACGCTCCGCCTCCGACTGGATGGGATTGCACTGACGCATGCCATTGGAGGCAATGTAAAAGTAGCGCAGACTCTTCAAATTTACAGGCTGATTCAGCTTAAGAATGGGTCGCAGGTCGGGTTCAATCAGCACCTCCATAATGGCTTTTAAATCCTTAGCAGAACGCGACATGGGACCAGCACAGACCATGGTCTCGGTCTCTTTGCCGGTGCGAAAGGTGCAGCCAGCCATGTTAACCGCACAGCCACTTGGCTTATGGCCAAACACACCGCAATTGAAGGCAGGAATGCGAATGGAGCCGCCTATATCAGTTCCCAGACCAAATCCAGTGCAGCAGGCCGCTAACAAGGCTCCCTCGCCGCCGGATGAACCACCCACCGAACGTCTGAGGTCATACGGATTATTGGTATTTCCAAGTAACATATTTCTGGTCTCCATCCATTTGTTAACTTCGGGCACATTGCTGGTGGCTATGATAATGGCTCCACTCTTCTTCATCAGCCGCACACACTGAGCATCCTCCGGCGAACGTTCGTTCTTGCGTGACACCAAACCCAAGGTATGCAGCTTGCCCGCCACTGAAGTGCTATCCTTGGTGGTGAAGGGGACGCCCAAAAAGGGTTTCCTCTGCAGCTCCTCTTCCGTATACCCACCCTTGGCCAACTTATCATCAATAATCTTGGCCTGCTCCAAAGCCTCTGTGAACGGTCCGTCGACCACAGCATTTAAATCGACTCGCGTGGCTTCCAGGCGTTCGCAGTACGCCTTGACTATGTCGTAACTCTTTAGCTTACGTTCGCGTATTTCTTGTGCCAACTCAATGGCGCTTTTGGTCAAAATAACCTGTTGCTCCCGACTCTGTGGTGCGGCCACTCGCTTGTGTGGCCCCAGATACCAACCGAGTATCAGTTCCAGCAATCGATCGCTCAGTATATGGGCCAGCGTCAGCAGAGCCTCCAGTGCATATTGCCAAAACGACATAGTTAATTGTTGCACTTTGCCTTAACCTTTGGTAATACTATGCAAATTGGTTTATTCCGCAATCACCACTGGAGAAGTGAATCTTTGCACTGCCTGTCGAAATATCTACGTGCGATTTGAAATGAGAAGCAAGAGACCCGCAAGCGTTGCCAGAGTGTTCCAAGGGTGAAAGCTTTTCGGCCAAAACTTGTCAAGCCTGTTTTTCTTTTTTTCCAACTCAACAGCTGTGCAGGCGGTCGCTGCACGTTACGTCTGTATGACGACGTTGTAGAGAAGAGAAAATGATTTTACATAATGCGTTGAATGATGAAAACGAATCCGGCAGGAATTTTTTAAAATAAATCAAATTAAAAATAAATAAATCGCTTTTAATTAAAAGAAGAACTTTTTGGGAATAGTAGGTATCAATTGCGAATGATAGCGAGAAAGAATATTTGATCCGATGATAACCTTAAAATTTTCAATCAATCCCAACCTGATCCTATTGACTTTTTAATAACTATATGTTCAAAATTGTATGCAAAATTTTACTTTATTAATTTTTTAAAAGAAAAAAGTTTTCAAAAATAATAAAAAGAGAAAAAAACTGCCTTAAAGTTTTTATATATTCCCTTCCCGTTTCTTTAAATTGTCAATTCATTCCTCTTCCTGCCCCCACCCGCAGTTGATCTCTGATCCCGCACTTATATTTAGAATCATCGTCTCCAACGTAGCAGTTAAAGTTATTCCACTCATTAAGAACTTTTAAGTCCCCAGCATTAAAAGCACACACTTTAGCACAGTTTTTTTTTTAAGACAAAAATTTTAGCCAAGTTTTTTCTTTTGAAATTTCTTAAGTGTTTTTACGAGTTTATTGACTGTATTTGTATTTATTTAATATATCTTCTTAGTGCTAAAAGTACAGGCCTATTTTGGAAGCACTAATCACTATGACAATTTCCAAAAAACAATATTCAATAGAATTATTAAGGTAATATTAATATTTAACATTAATTATGAAACTAAAAACTAAAACTAAAAGTATACATTACACAGGCCAACAAAATGACCAACTTTGTGAGGTGCAGCCCTATTGATTTAAAAATATGATAAGTTTATGCTCACTGATTCCAAAACTGGTTTCGGTTTAGCTCCATCAGCTCTTGTTTCCAAGATATGGCGGAAAAACCGAAAAGTTGAATTTTTGGCACTCAAGGATTTATGGAGGCCACACTATGCATAAATATGTGAGTTTATAAGCCATTTGCGATAAAGTACATATCACTGCATTTTCAAAAAATCAAAAAGCCTATATAAGTTGAGCGGAAAGTGTCCAATTTGGCCTTTAAAGACAGACATCTTTCGATTTATGGCATTTTTATCAAAATAAATCATCCCGTTTAAGCTAGCGCGGTTATTTGATAATTATTTTCGCCATCTGAGCATATGGCCAAACATATGATCTAATTTTGTGATTTTATAGCATTCAAATCAGTTTATTTCGCAAAGTTATAGCCTGCTAAAGACGACAATACATATTTAAATTTATGGGAGGAAAACTAGATTGTCACTCCAAATCTGTATAGGAACTGTAAAGAGGCTACTTGATTAGCCCTAAAGTGTTATATGTTTACATGTAGATGATAAATTCTATTTTGAAACAAGTAGCCTTTTCACAGTTCCTATAAATTTTTTTACTGACAATCTAGTTTTCCTCCCATAAATTTAAATATGTTATTTCGTCTTAAACAGGCTATAACTTTGCCAAATAAACTGATTAAAATGCCATAAAAATCACAAAATTAGATCATATGTTGGACTATATGCTCAGATAGCGAATATATTAATCCAAGAACCGCGCTAGCCTGAACGGGATGATTTATTTTGATAAAAATGCTATAAATCGAAAAATGTCTGTCTTTAGAGGCCAATTTACACACTTTCCGCTGAACTTAAAAAGCGCCTTTGATTTTTAAAAAATGCATTGATATGTACTTTATCACACATAGCACATAAACTCTCATATTTTTGCCTAGTGTGGCCTTCATAAATCCTAGAGTACAAAAATCAACTTTTCGTTTTCCGCCATATCTTGGAAACAAGAGCTGATGGAGCTAAACAATGATACAGTTTTGTTCAGTGCAATCAATATTAACATAATCAGATAAAAATAGACCTGCACCAAAAACACTGTTGGGCTGTGTTATACAGATAAAAGGGAAAGGAAAGAAAAACGAAAATTATTACTGTAGGTGGTTTTTAATCGATTTTTTAAAGACGGGCGCGCTTTAGGTAGCTGGTTCCATAGGCGAATAGCATTGGGGAAGAAGTGCAAGTCAGATGTGGCTAGTTTATTTCTTGTCGGGATTCAATTTTTTGTCCTATGAGAAGAAGCAAAGTTAAGCATTCGATACAGGTAGGAAGGTTCACCGGAGTTAATTATTGTGTGCAGGAAAATTAACACTCGTAAGCTAATCCATGAGTTTAGAGGTATATTAAATATTCTCTCTGCAAATTGTGATATGTGGTCGGTTCGATTTTTGGCATATATATATATCTGGCGATGTTATTAAATGCTACATTAAGCTTATGTTTGCTACTTGCATTACAACTTCCGAAGACTTCCACCCCATATGGCAGCGATAGTATTATATATACTTTAGCAATCAGGTCTCTTATGTATATGTGTTGGTAGTAAATGTTTCGTCAGATTTAACCGCCTTATTGGGGCATATGTTTTCCCGGTCGCCTGACTTCTATGGTCATCCCATGATTACGTTGCATTAAGTGTAAATTTAAATATGCCTTTGTACGAAATGGATTAATCTTCAACTCCGTAACTGCTCGTCATATTTCTTTTTATTAGGATTTACTTAGTTTATTTTAAGACCGTTTCACAGCTAAAGCTCATTTAAGTTTTTGAAAAATCGGAAAAAATGATTATCGATAATATTTCGATAACGCGTTGCTCTTAGTCCACGACTATTTTCATGATAAAAGGGCCATTTAACTTTGGAAATAGTTGGTTTGCTTCAATGGGTGCAAAAACGGCTTTCATATTGTCGAGCAGTGGAATAGATAGAGCAACAAATTTTTGCTTGTATGTAGTTGTATACCGTAATCAGATCGAGTTTGCTCCAGATTTGTAACATTCGCCCTTCTTCTCCTTTAACCGCAAAAAATTGTTAGAGTCAGAAAGTAAATTAGCTTAGGCCCAATATCTATCTTTTCTGAAAAGCAGAATAAGGTTTTAGCAAAATTCGTTTGGATAATATCAAAATCATGAGAAGCATGTAAAGACGGAAAATATATTCAGTGGCGCCAAATGTTAACTCAATATTAATTTAGGAAATCAAAAGCATAGGTACAGGTATGTTACTCAGCGTTTATCGAGTACTAAGAGAGAGAATTAAACGAAAATCAAAGAACCCTAAGATTTACAAATAAACATATATTATTTGCATGTACAAATTTTATTGGTATTCGCTTTACACTCTTCAAAAGAAGCCTGCGATCATTTTTATCGCCTTCTGTTGAATAAAAGTCACTGTCTTCAAATTGCCTTTTTACTACACTTACACACTTTCTTCTTTCTTCATCTATTGAAGCACGTCGCATTATAATGTTCGATACTTAACATCAGAGCCAACCAAACGGCGAGGACAGAAAAGTGTGCTTGTGTTGGTGAACAAGTGAGCTCTCTCCAGACCGCAGTCGTTTTACTTGCAATTTAGTGCTCACCTTCTCACACAATCAAGAGTTCGACTCGCGTTTGCATAGAAACCCGACTGACTTAAGCTCCTGGGTAGCTGTCACTGCTTTACATCGACATACCCAATAATATTGGCGATAATGACGATCTATAAATAATCAAATCCAAAAAAATTCGTGCGCACACAACCTTTTCAATCAAATGACAGCAACACACTGAAACTGTGGAGTCCCGAAAATAGAGCACACTGAGAGAGCGCCGTACTTTTCATAGTTGTATCATGGGTACAACACTACTTGGTACAGGGAATTTTCCGGTCGGGGAACTCGACTGCAGCACTCTAATTTTATTGTAATATTCAAAAACCCTGTATTCAAAAAAAGGTGGCTGGGTATGGAGCAGCGGTTAGTGTGTCGGACTGCCTCGGACCATCTAATAAAAAGTATTTTTCTTTCTTAAGGAAACCGGTCACCTTCACTAGCTATTGGCGCCAGCTGTGAAGTAACTGGCCATGAAAAGGCTTCTCAAAATTTTGCCGTTCGGATTCGGCGTTAAACTGTATGTCCCTTTCCCATGTGCGGAAATATAAGTCCATACGCCAAGAGATTGAGGCAAGTTTGGCTTGGCTCTTTGGGGCTGTATAGCCATCTTTACATTTACATAATTTTAAAATGGATGGTAAAATTATTTTAATTTTATTTTTATCAGAGATTAAAACCGTAACCGCTTAAAACACTTTAAAATTTGTAACCGAAACCGTAACCGTAACCGAAAAAAATGTTTTCTTATAACCGTAACCCTCAAGGGCGTAGCCAGCTTTCCGAAAAGGTGGGGGCAGCTGTGCCTGAACTTTTCTTAAGTACTTCTTAAATTATATTTTTCAACATTAAATAATTAGATCAAGATGCATTTGATATGAAATGAGAAACAAACTTCCAAATAATGGAGGAAAACTTAAGTTATAAATGAAAAAGTGCATCCCCCCCCTGGCTACGCCCTTGGTAACCCTATAACCTATATTACCATAACCGGTTATCAAAACCGAAACAGAAACAAATATACGGGTTAATTTCGGTTTTCCTCTAATAGTACAAATTTCTATAAACGTAAATCAGAGCCGGGATAATGTAGAGGACAGAAAAGTGTGGTTGTATAAGTGAGCAAGCGAGCTCTCTCCAAACTACAGACTAAAAAGTTTAGTGCAATTCAGTGTTCAGCGATTCACACAACGATAAGTTCGCGCTTGCATAAAAACATGAGTGACGAGAAAGAGTGAGTGCAGCTAACCAAAATCTTTACCCTCCTCGTCTTTCCATATACATATGTATGAGATATTAAACTGGATGCGGGCTAGTTCATTCAAAATGTAACTTCGGCTCAAATTTGGCATCAGCTAATTCTGATTTTTCTGTAACCTTAGGTTCTATCTGGATTCAATGTTAATTTGAAATAAAGAACAACTCAGCATTGACCAATCTATAGTTTCACGAATTAGAGTTTAGAGAACCAAGTCTGTTCGAGAATGCTGCTTACCTATGAGCAATATTTCTTTATCCGAGACATAATGTGTCTTTATCTGTCGAGCAGAAAGTTAGCTGTATTAAATTGTTAGATAACCATAATTTGATTGAATTATCAGGGGAAAACAGTCCAAGTCCAAGTTGGTCGGAGATTTTCAAAAGTTCTAATTAAAAAAATATCGAATATTAAACAATATTTCCAGATTTTTTTGAATTATCAAAAGTTTTGCTAGCCCCACCCACACAAATAAACGTGGAGCGTTCGTATTCAGGAGTAGAATTTATAATGAGTCCCCAATTTTGTCTGCATGAATTGTCAAATTGATATTTTATACTAATAACCGTAACCGTAACCTAAACCCGAAACAGAATGAGGTTAATAACCGTAACCAGTACCGTAACCGATATTCCACAACCGTAATATAACCGTAACCGGAAAAAAAACGATCGGCCAAAACAGTAACCGTAACCCAAACCCGTATTTGTTTCGGTTTTAATCTCTGATTTTTATAGAATTTTAAAAATGCTCTAGATTTCTCCCTCTAGAATACCCCTTAAAAGCAAGGAGCAAGAGAGAGAGGGAGCTAAAATGTTGTAGAAAAAAACAACTCAACTGAATATTTTTATATTTCCGATCTAACATCCAACAAAATAAATCAAAAATAGAAGACATTCGTGGACTGATTGAAATAACGTTGCAGTAAATCTGTTAATAAAAAACTCACACTTTCCATGGATGAAATTTTATTTATGAAATAAATTTTGATGACTATGGCTTCCAAAAATAAAATACAATTTATAAACAAATTATTTGAAAGTCAATAATAGTTTTAGATTGAGAGAAAAAAATGCCGTTCTTGAATTCAAACTCAAATTTAAACAAATTTCATGCATGAAAATCTACTCGAAATTTCAATGCTAGTTTCGGAATCCTCGACGCCAAATGTTAGTAATTGGATCAAATATTTTACGCTCGACTCGTTCGTTAATTTCACTAGGCTCATATGAAGGATATTACATTTACAATTCTTTTCATTCGCCATGAATGAAAAGCGCAAAGCGCAACCGTATGCAAAAGGAACAGATTTAAACTGAGAACCACAGCCGAAACCACCTAAATTAAATAAAAATGTGTCGATTTTAAATCTTCTGCATAGATCTATTTGTCTCTGTATTACAGATCCAATCCAATCCAAGAAACTGTTTATGATTCAGAAAAAAACTTTTGTTTTCCTGAATTTTTATTATATTTAGTCAGCTGATGTTTATTTTTAAGTCCGAATAGAATGAATTTAACCCAATGTACATGAATTTGAACTATGAATGTATGAAATATGAAATTTTTTAGCTATATCTTTTTGGCAGCACTGGATTAAACAGCTCGACGTTCGTGTTTTTTCACTGTAAACATCTCCGTTTGTTTATATATATCAACTCTAATGTCAGTTTAATCGACCCCTATCGCATCATACAATGTTGCATTAAACCATATGTCTGTTAGTGTTAATATGATCATCGTTTCAATTGCTCTGTTACAGTGGTGGTGGGTGTGAACCTTTCAAATAATGGTCAGAATTAACGAACGACTACCCCAACGTAGAATTTTTGGTGAAGGGCTCGGAAAGTTGACGAAGACCATTTTTACGAAAATTTTTGGCTCAAGGTACGTAAATAAGCGATTTGTCGATTTTGGGTGAATGTCAGCCTGAAGCATTCAAGAGCTCAATGCATCCAGAAAAGTCCGTTGCGGTTTGTCTTTGGCCGCCTTCTTCAAGATGATCGTAACTAACTTAATTGCGCTAGTGTTATAATTTGCCCAAAATCAAGAGTTGACGAATTTCACAAGACGGTGCCACACCACACCACCCAAAGACATTAGAGCGAGTCGTGCTTTTCACGTCACAGTCAATACGTCGATCGTATTTAACCCTAGGTATTTTTGTGGGGTATGTTAAAGCTCATGTCTAGTAGAAGCCCGCTTCAATTGAACATGAACATTTATTCGTGAGATACCGGCCGAAATTTGGAAAGAGTATGAATGGGATAAACGGATGGACCATTTGAGGCGCGTCACATTAACATTCATAAAAACACTTTTGGCCCAAATTTTAGATTTTTTGGCTAATTTTTAATTTTTTAGGAACCTATTTATAGAAATTCCTTTTATAAAAACCATGCCACATATTCTGGTTAACATTAACAAATTTATTTTGAGGAACCTATTACAGAAAATGCAATTTTTGTGCATCTCGTCTTAAAAAAAACGCTTGCAATTTGGGAGATAGCCCCCACACCACACATTTTTTTCTACAAATTTATGGAATATATATACTTATATACTATATGTGTGTAAAATTTTCTGACCTAATTGTTCAATTTTTTTTATTAAAAACTAAAATTAGTTACTTAATTTTATTAAACAGCCGTTTTTTTTTTAAATTTTATCTTTAGCAATTCATCTTCAACATGTTCATACCATTTTCCCACCCCTCAGCCAAGTCGTAACGTGTATAAGCGCCCAATTTACACTGACATACACACACACACACATAACCAACCCATCCAAAGCAAATATCGATGTTCCGCAAAAACAAAACAAAACGCAACTCCGTCGCCGTCGGATTAATTTGAAATATTACATTTTATAAACAAAATAATATTAAAAAATTAGTGTTAAATAAATTAAAAGTTTAACGTCAGCTAAACGTGAAACCAAATTTGTGTTTGCTCAAATTTCACTATATCGAATATTTTTTTAGTACGTACCGGGCGGGCACGCAAGGATAAAAAAAGTACACACCGCAGTTTGAATTCTCTACCTGTAGAAAATGATTAAATAATAACATATTTGTTTATCACAATTGAAATGTAACTAAGGGCAATTGTGAGGAGAAAATAATGCCAGCAGTGGCTGTGTGACAAGCCCGTTGACCAAGCCTTGGGTACTCTTTCAAGTGTGGTGCGAAATAGAAAGCGTGTTTTCAGCTGCTGCTGTCTTACAAAATGCATTTGTTGTAAAAATAAAAAAAAATGGAACAATTTGTTTAGTCTCACCGCAAAAGTGGGCTTCTCTACTTGAACAAAATGTTGACATTTGTCGTGTTAAATGGCATTACAAATTGTAAATGGCAAATAGCGCCAAGCACTTGGAGCCACCCACAAATCAGGCGTTCCCGGGCTAATATACTATAAATACATATGTACATATATGTATGTACGAATGTATGTATGTGAATAAGTGCTTAAGTGCTTTGCGCTTAACAACAACTGCAACTGTTTTTTGAGAAGTTGCATTTCCTATTAACTTTGTTATGGCTACAAAACTAAGTGTCCTCTTAGAGTAAATACCTACGATTTGGCGTCAGGTGTTTCCGTAGCTTTATGATGATGTGATTTAGGGTGTGTGCGTGTGTCTTAGTTAAATGAAAACGCGCCTCTTTCTTCAGGTAGGCACGCTACGCTTAAAATGACTGAGCATTTTGATAGGATTTGCACTACGCTCACCTGATAAGTGACTTTGATAAGGCCAGGTGTTGGAATTAAAAATACAAATTGTTAGAAGAAAACGCGTGCCACAGGCATGTATGAGGTGAATATATCAGAGGTGGCCAACAGGTTCAACAAGTAACTTACAGAGCAGGGTTTGTGTCGAGGTTTCACTTTCACCTCTCTTCAGTGTACATACTTTCTTCCGACCTGAGAAATTCCAAGGAAACTAATCTTTCAAAATTTTAAGATTTCCTTAAAACCTCAGATTTTTTCAAATTAGGAATACGTAGAAGGGTTTTGCAAATCGTATAGGAACATTTTGTCTTTAAATCTATCTGAGGTGCGAACAAACGGATGTTACATTTTAAACTAACAAAGCTCAAAACCCCAACTTCCAATGAAGAGAACACCCATGATACAACTTGGTCCACATTAACATGACGAAGTTTTCTTCATAAAGTTTTTGTTTGTAGGGCAGAGGTATGGAGGGGCAGAAAATGCAGGCTAAGTTTTTACTTTTGATCAGACAAAACCAATTTTGAGGCACTAACAACTAAAACACCATTCAAAAGTACTGATGAGACAGCGATAGATTAAACTGATTGGCAAATTTGGTCAAAATCGCCAACCGTTTGAGCTAGCTTTTTCAGGTGTAAACTCTGGAGCAACACTATAGCCGCACATCGATTTTTTAGTGTACGCATAGAAATAGTAGAGCTAGAAAAACTTTGCGATTACCGTTTGAAAGAGCGTGAAAAATGAGAGAAAATAAATGACGAACATCAAAACTCTCAGTATAAAAACTAACCGTTATGTTTCATTTTCGATTTGTGAGAGGTGCATCACTATAGCCGCACAATTTAATTTCTTATTCTGTGTTTGCTGGCGGGGATTTTTTTTTGTACACTTGGCCGAATAACTATATGTAATAAATTCGTAAATATGCCAAGTCGGCCCGTGCTGTCAGACGTCGAGAAAGGTCCAATTCTGGGGCTTAAAAGTGAGAACTGCTCTTTTAGTGAAATTTTCTTAAGAATTGGTCGCTCCGACAAAGTTGTGCGAAATTTTTGTAAAAACCAAAATGAATAGGGGAAAAAAACACGGCCGAAGATAAGTTAGCATGACCAGCGCCGATTAGTAAGTGCTGCAAGTAATTCATAAAAAAACCGATAATGCGGTAGCTACTGAATGTGGCCTAAAAGTCTTTAAAAAAATCTGAAAACATAGTGCTACAAAAACTTAAGTTGGCTGCAAGGTCACTGGATCGCCATGAGGAAGCCGGGATGAAATTCGCCAGAGATAACATAGGAACTGACTGGACAAAAGAAAAAGCTTTTATAGAGCAATGGAAATATTAATTTATATTTCTAGATCATTTTCTCGTATGAGAAAAAGTTTAATTTGGACGGTCCGGATGGATTTTCGCACTTTTGGAGGGATTTGAGGAAGAAACTCCTGTACTTTTCTAAGAGATATTTTGGAGGAGGATCATTGATGGTTTGGGCCTTTTCTGCCTTTTATTGCCTTTTCTTTAAATGTTTGATATTTTTTAAAATTAGTTTTTAAAAAAAAATGTACTTGGACATTTTTTAGATTTTTTTTTACCATTTTTTGAAGTACTTTGAACGAAATTTCTCGAGAGCTATAGAACCGATTTGATAATTTTTTTTTCGGTGAAAGCTAACATCCAAATTCATCAAATCAAGTTGAAAATATACAAAAAATAATTTTTGTTTTATCGAAAACAGTTTTCGAAACTTTAAACGCGATTTCCTAGAAACTACTTTCTTCAAAATGGTTCGCAGCTTTTCTCAAGTTTTACTGTACCGAATTTTGATGATGTAGGGATGCCATAGATGCAGCATTTTTATACACTTGAAAAGTGTATTATAATTGAAGAAGTTTGTTACGCATAGAAGGAATCATCTCCGATCACATAAAGTAAATATATTCTTGATCAGCATGACGCGCTGAGTCGATTAAGCTTTGTCCGTCTGTCTGTCTGTTTCTAAGCGAACTAGTCCCTCAGTTTTAGAGCTATCGAGCTGAAACTTTGTATAGAGTCTTCTTCTTACTGCACGCTGCTAATATGTGGGAACCGACAAGATCGAATGACTACTTCTTGTAGCTGCCATACAAATGTTCGTTCGGAAAATGGGTTTTAGTGATAAAAACTGGTTTTTTCTCAATATTATCGCTCTCAAACACGGTCATGGGTAATATGTCATGTTTTGAAGCTGATTTGCGAGTTTAGTCGAAGTCGCTAACCGTTGTGACAAGCTATTTCAAGTGTATCAAAACTTCGGTACAGACGAAGTTAGCTTTGCCTTTCTCGTTTTTGACTATTTTCTGGACTGCAACAAAAATTGCAAAAATCGACTTCTCATTTTGAAATTTCCGCTTTTTTTTTTTTTATTATTTTTTCTTCATGATTCTGCTTTTGGGCTTTCAAACTAACCAATTTCCTGTTTTCAGTTTTGTTTTGAGATAATGGTGACTTTCGGAAATTTGCGAACCATCAACACATCTTTTTTCAGAAGACTCTACTTTGGATGCCAAGAATATTTTGAATACCCCTCGCATTTACACATTTTTAGTTTTGTATTTCCTAAGTCGATTGAGCTTTTTTCATCCGTTTGTCTGTCTGTTTCTACGCAAACTAGTTTCTCAGTTTTAAAACTATCGAGCTGAAATTTTGCACAGAGGCTTTTTTTTACTGAATGCTGCCAATATAACGTAAGCGAACGGATTGGATGACTACCTATCATAGCTGCCTTAGGAACCATCGTTCGGAAAATGGGTCTTAGTGAGAAAATCTTTATTGTTTTCAATGTTTGGTCAAAATCGGATGACTATATCTTACTGCTGCACTAGGACCAATCGGTCGTAAAATAAGTCTTAGTGACCTAAACTATTTTGTTATCAATTGTATCATTCTTAAACTCGGCGATCGTTAATTTGATAAGTTTTCAAAAAGATTCGCAAAATTTGGTCGAACAAAACAAAATATTCATCCATGTTTAAAATCAAATAAAAAATAATTTTTACTTGATTGAAAACACTTGTCGGAACTTTAAACGCGATTTTCTCGAAACCGCTTTTTCGAAAATGGTTGCAGAATTATAAAGAGTAACTGTTGACCGATTTGCAAATAATTATTTTTATTATTTAATACCTACCATTCTTATTATACCCTGTACCCATTGAAAATGGGTAAAAGGGGATCATGAAGTTGTGCAAATGTATGTAACAGGGAGAAGGAAACATTTCCGACCCTATAAAGTATATATATTCTTGATCAGCATCAACAGCCCAGTTGATTTAGCCATGTCCGTCTGTCCGTCCGTCTGTCCGTCCGTCTGTCTGTATGAACGCGTCGATCTCAGAGATGGTAAAAGATAGAGGTTTGACATGTATGGGACAAATGCTTCTTTTATCTGTACGCTGATCAAGTTTGTTTCAAATATTGGCCACGCCCCCTCCCGCCCCCGCAATTTGGAAAAAACGTTATATCTCCCACAGTTTTGAAGATAGACGATTTGTACTTTTAAGAGATAGTTAGTAATTAGCAAAATAAATCGATTTGCCGAAGAAATGATAAAAATCGAATGAACGGTTCAGAAGTTATGAGCAAAAAAGTGAACCAAGCCCCTCCGCTACCACCCCACCCACCCAAAAAAAATGTTGCATAATTTTCGGATGGTCACCCTAAGGAACGCAGGAGCACTATTAAACATGTTTTTTCATGACTAACGGGTTTATCGAAGTCGGTTAGAGCCGACTTTAACTTACGCTCGTTGTCAATTGTACAGGGTATATTGAAGTCGGGCTACTCGACTGCAACGGTCTTACTTGTTTTGAATTAGAATATTTGGGATCGGTCAATAAAAATTGAATTTAAGACCAATAAAGGGGAGAAAAATCAAAATTCGAAATTGTGACTTGAAACCCCATAGCTTCGTTATTTATTGGACGATCTCAAATATACTACTTCAGACCAGAACTACATCAGTTGAAGGTATACAGTACCCTTAAATCGGTTCGTTTCATAAATATTTTGCTGCCCTGATATAAAAGTAAATGTAATGTACATCAAGAAAGTGAGTAAAAAAAAGCAATATAAACATTTTTAACAATATAAAGGGTGTTCTTAGTTCCATTTTGTTTTTTTTTTTTATACCCTGTTATCATTAAAAATGGGAAAGAGGGGATCATGAAGTTGTGCAAATGTATGTAACAGCCAGAAGAAAGCACCTCCGACCCCATAAAGTATATATATTCTTGATCAGTATCAACAGCCGAGTCGATTTAGCCATGTCCGTCTTTCCGTTTGTCTGTCTGTATGAACGCGTCGATCTTAGAGACAGCAACAGATAGAGCCACAATTTTTTGCATGTATGTAGGTGTATACTGTACCCACATCGAGTTGGTTTCAGATTTGGAAAATTCCACCTCCTCCATCTTTTAGCAGCGAAAAACTGTCTCTCTCTCTCTCTCTGTATGAACGCGTTGATCTCAGAGACTATAAGAGGTAGAGCCACAAATCTTTGCATGTATGTAGGTGTATGCTGTACCCAGATCAAGTTTGCTCCCGATTTGGCAAATTCCTCCTCCTCCTTCTTCTAACCGCGAAAAACTGTCAGAGCTACAATTTTTAAGCTTGAACCTAGTGATTTAATATATATTCAGTAAGGCCCAATATTTGTCTATTCTGTATACTACTATTAGAGCAAAAACACCGAAGATATGCAAGTACGCCTTCCCATTTATTTAAATAAATTTTAAAATAAAAGGAGTTCAAAGCTGTAGAATCCACATTACTTGGAACTGGGTATTTTGCTGTCGAGGCACTCGACCGCAACACTCTTTCTTGTTTTATAATGTAAATTTTTAAAACCCCAAGCGTGATTCTCCAACATGTGGCTTCGTCAACAATGCTCAGTGAGGTTAGTCAATTTGCCATAAATAGACCATATATGTTCTAGTGGTAGAGTAATTTTTAGTTAATTTTAATGACACAGTTAGTTACTTTTTTGTTCATGAACTTAAGTTCATTTTTTTGAATACAGTTCATTTAAACTACGTTTTCCTAATTTTCTACATTTTTAAAATATTTTGTTATTGGTCCCCAACCCTGAGTATTTTTTCTGAGCTTACTAGGCTTTTTTTGAGAATGTACATTTCGAGTGGAATCACCAAAGAAAATGTACGTCATCGGAACAAGGCTATTACAATCGAAAAACGCATTTTATTAGCGAAATTCCGGCTCTGTGAGAAATGTGTTTCGGAAATTACGTCCATTTTTTGGTAGTCATCATCAACCCACCAAAACGGGCTATTCAAGGTGCTTTGGTCTGGATCAGCGGTGGGCAGCCTCATATCATTTTTTACCCGCGCAACCCGGCCCGCTAACATGTGGTTTCAACAAGACGGTGCCACCTGCCACACGGCACGCGAAGCCCAAGAACAATTGAGAGGCACATTTTGTTCCAGACCATTCATTGCCCGCCAATATCATGTAATTTGACCTCACTAGACAATTTTTTGTGGGGCTACGTGAAGAAGAAGGCGTAGTGGAGGTCCACATTTACATGAAATAATCTTAAAAATGCCAATGGCAAGCGCTAATGTATCGCTATTTTTTAATTTTCAAAAACCAACGCTTGGAAAATCACCCTTTATAACACGATACATCTCTAATTGAATAGTGTGCGATGGAGCAATGCGCTAGCACTCCTTTGTATTCGTTCTTCGTTGGTCATACAACAGGTTCATGAAATGGGGACTTTCAGTGCTTTCGCAATACAAACTCCAAAATAAGAAGAATCTTTAATCTGGCTTTAATTTATCCATCTCACGGACAAGGTTGGCCATTACTCAATAAGACAAAAATAATAAAAAGATCAGCCGACTGCTTTCTACTAGAAAATGTCATATACACCCTTCAATTGAAACATTTTTTTAAGCATTGCTCTATTACGATGTTTTTAGTCGACTGGATTAAATAAATCCAGGAGGCAATCCCTTAAAACGAACTGCCATTGAGCTGTCAATTTGGATACCCCATAATTTGGTAAATTTTTAAAAATTCATTCGGGACTATTCTGCACGCGCTCACCTTTAGCACCTTTCCCAACATAACGATGAGTGGATCGGTTCGTGGTGGTCGTGGTCTTTTCGGATTGCCACTGATTAGCCCACATTGGCTTGGAAACGACGAGATAATACTTTATGAATAGTTGTAGAAGATATCTGCTGCTATGTGTGTACAATGTACATACATACATATTTGTGCGTGTGTATGTTTCGGTTTGTGTGTCATGATGTCTGTCAAGTGAGTGGTCTGCCTGCTTGACAGTCTATTCCACAAACAGAGGCACAGTCGACAACATTCGGTCGATTTCCCGCTGTGCCTAAACATTTTCCGTTTAAATTCAATCGACAGTTGAGTGTAATTCCGATCTCTTATTGCAGGTGAAACAAAAACATTGTTGAAAATGGAACAGAAGTCATCCCCACCCGCCTTCACCTCAACGTCGTCAGACTACATGCAAAATTTTGAGAATATCATAGCGCCGGGCAAGGAAGCCTCCATGACCAGAGAATTCAATCCACAAGTGGCCTACGAATTTGAACGGTATTTAAACCCACAGAAGCTCAAACAGCATGTGCTGCGAAGTGAAAAACTGCGTTCCATACTGGAGCACTATGTCCGTGAGACAAATCAGCCGCTCAAGCAATTGGAACAGCAGGCCAAGGCGATAATAGATGAGATTGGTTTGGACAGAAATATGGCCATAATACGTTGGTGCGGCATAGCCATTACGGCTATTGGCAAAAGGATTTGTGATGGTTTCTATGTGAATTCGGCGAGCATGGCAAATGTACGCAAAGATATGGGTCGTTGCCCGGTGCTTTATCTGCCCAGTCACAGGAGTTATATGGATTTCATTTTGATGTCTTATATATGTTATTATTACGACATTGAGATACCGGGAATTGCGGCCGGAATGGGTGAGTCAATGGGTGATCGTGTTGGGGGTATTATTGTATTTAAATGATGAATACGAAAATTTGGTCATGATTCATACTAGGGATGTCGAAATATCGATATCAAATACTTGTTGAATATATTTTTGGTGTGTATTTTTATAAGATTCGGCCACAAAAAGGGAGATTTTCTGAAGGCATTCTCTTGGATATTACTAGTATTACTGACATTACTAAAATCCAAGAGAATGCCCTTAGGAAACCTTAATTTTTGTCCAAAAACCAAAAATAAAGTATTCATAAAAATTCAATTTAATTCATACTTCGAAGGTGGATCACCTTTGCAATATCTTCTGAATATTAAATATATTTGAGCGGATTTGTGGGAATGGAAATGATTTTTAGAGAAAAAGGCTTAGTTTGGCTTCATGTTTATGATAAGGCCAAAATAGTCGATTTAGATCAGAATGGGCAGGTAGTGGTTCTCTTCGACTAAGCGCTTAATAGCCGAAAGCAATAAAAAGCATTCCCCGAATCATGTATGAAACAAATACATTAACAATACAAATTTGAGACCCAAATCGCATCTCAGCGAGAATAAAACGTTAAACATTTTTTCTAAGGTCTTACTGTCCGTTCATGGAACCGTCCCCTTGAAGGAGCTGGCCATTAGTATAGCCTTTCCGAAAAAAAATAAAACCAACGAAATTAATAATAGGGAGAATTGAAGGAGTGATGGAAGATGTGAGAAATAGTTCTATATAAACGAAAGAAAGAAATTAAGAAGCAAAAATAAAATAATGTCCGACAAGAAGGGTGAGGGTAAAACATTATTTAAAAACTTGCATGAGGAAGAACAAATTGCGCTGATTAATACCGTAGGGGCAAAGACCCAAATACTTGTCTCGCCAATAAAAAAAATTTTGATGCAGTTGACAAGAAGGGGCCTCAAGCAGCAGTCCAGAAAGATCTGTAACAATCATCTCCGGGATAAAAACAACAATAGTAATCGTTGTTTGATTGCACGACACCAGATTTGTATTGCAGCTGGAGAGGATGTTTCGTTTTGGCACCAAGTGCTGTTCCAGCAATTGAAAGAGGCAAATAAAACTGTTGGCGCTCATATGGAAGATTTGTCTCGAACTGTTGTGGGAAAATGCGTCCCGAAAGGGGCATGATGATGTCCCTCGTCATAACGGGCGTGACAACTACGATGATCCCAGTCCTTACCCTCTGAACCAAGCCTGGTGGCTTGCTGAGTTTTAAATTGAGTCTCAACGAGGAGTTCCATATCATTCGGAATTGTCATGTCCGAAAGTTTGCTTTTCAAATGGCTATCTGGGAGACTCCAGTCTCTTGGGGGCGCTAGGCGGGAGCCACCAGCCAGGCTCATTGATTCGTATGCAATTTTCAGTGCGTACAGGGTATCGTGATTTTAACGTATCTGCTTAACATGCCATTCTGTGTGAAGTACATTAGATCTTACAAACTGTCTTCGCATTATCAGAATTTTCATAGCCCTGGTCAATCTTCCCGTATTTCCCCCTAGCCGCAAATAAGGCAACTGAGACATTGATGGTTGCTTTTGGCATCGTCATCTCTCTTCCAGTACGATTTGTGCGTAAGAGGTGCCCCCGGGCTACTCCCTCAACTATCCGTATTTCATAATCTGCATTTTTTTATTGATGTTTTTAAACTCTCATCAATTTTCATAAACAAGTCGCATCTGAAAACCGTGTTAGATTTACTTAAAAATCCCAAATTTTGCATTTTTTTGGAGTTTTTGGCATTTGTTGGCTATCTCAGCACACTAATTTGTTTTTAGGTTCCTCACGCGCAATACATAGTTGACTTTTTGTGCGAGCAAAATTTTAATGCGTTTCTTGGAGTTCTTTCAAATAGCGAAAGTGCTGATCCTCAAGGGCATGATTCATCGACAAATAAAAGTCGAATGTATCAATGTCTAAGTTATACGATGGGTGGGGTGAGACAGGGTTTGTCCGGAAAGTAGGAAGACTGATTTTCTTCTTTTCTTCCGCCGCGACTGTACTTCGGAGCGTGCGGTAGAGGGCGTTCCTAGCTAACGAACGAGCTGCTGGTCAGTTGTCTCCTAGCACCTGGAGAGTCAGGACAGCCATTTTCGCGCGACGTGTTTCTGTGAGTGGTGCAAGCCCGCTTAGATTGTGTGTGAAACTCGGTAAATCTGCGGCAGAGACGTTTGACATGATCAGGCCTACCCAGATGTTCCTTTAGCAAGAAGTGGTGTGTTTCTGTGGCACCAGGCCTTTTTGGAGGGCCGGGAAGATGTCGCCGATAAGGACTTCGACAAACACCGACAATGTGATCGTGTGCGCAAAGTTTTGAACTCAGACCTTCGACTAAGTATCCGTTTAATTGCCCATACGTTAAATTTACCAAAATCTATGGTTCATCACATTGTGACGGAGCATTTGAACATGCGCAAGGTGTGCGCGAAGATGGTTCCAAAAGTGAACTTGAAAAATGACTTCTTCTGGACAGCTAGCTGAGCGAGGCCGGCGTCCCAATGCTTCCGCAAACGCCCTACAGCCCAGATGTGGCCCCCCCCAAACTTTTTTTTTGTTTCCTCGCCTGAAAAGTCCGATGTAAGGCAAGCATTTTGAGGTGACAGAGGGAATCCAAGCAGCATGAACCGCGGCTCCAAAGCTATTCGGAGAAGGCCTTCCGAGACGCCTTCAATGCTTGAAAATCGCGCTGGCAAGGCTGCATCGACGCAGAAGAAGCCTATTTTAAAAGTTTTTAAAGAAATGTAACTATTGGGCTCAGTCCAATCGGACAGACTCTATATGCTGACTGTGGGCAAAGTTTGTTCGGCAGACTTCGCTCACGCACAGCATACACTTGCAAAATAGAAGGTCCACATTGAAATTTCCCCTTGCCATTCACTTGTATGGACGTTACTCATCTTTGTGAGTTCTAGGGTCTTTCGTATTACCGATTATATGGTAGACGTCGTCTTTTTCGTACTATTTCGACGTGTTCAGAACCTTTAAAACCTTCAAGTCTGTGATAAGTGTAGCTTGGTTTTGATTTATAAGGACAACATCTTTTCATCAGCTTTTAAATATGACATTAGACTTTAATGGAACATAAATGGGATTTTTTCTTCTATAAACTTCTTTTGTTTGGTTTAATACTTGACTTTACATTGTTTACCTTACATTTTTTTTCACTTGTTCACATAGCTCACATACTTGTTTCTTTCCATTTCAGATTTTCACTCCATGTTTGGCATGGGCACAATGCTGCGAAAAACCGGTGCTTTCTTTATGCGTCGCAGTTTCTCCAATGATGAACTCTACTGGGATATCTTTCGGGAGTATATGTACGCATTGGTGGCCAATTATCATATAGGCGTCGAGTTCTTTATCGAGGGCACAAGATCTCGGAATTTTAAGGCTTTGGTACCCAAAGTGGGTCTCCTATCGATGGCCCTTTTGCCCTATTTCACCGGCGAAGTACCCGATGTCACCATTGTGCCAGTGAGTGTGGCCTATGAACGTGTTCTCGAGGAGCAACTTTTCGTCTACGAACTGCTGGGCGTACCCAAACCGAAAGAGTCCACCAAGGGCTTCTTTAAGGCTTTAAAAATTATTGATGAACGCTTTGGCAAAATGTTTCTGGACTTCGGTGAACCCATATCGGTGCGTGAATTTTTTGGTCATGATAGTGGACAACGTATGCAGCGAGCCGGTGTTGGTGGACATCTTCAAAAACTGAATCGACAGGAGATTGAATTGGTTAAACAGCTGGCCAACGAGATCGTATATCAGCAGCAACGTCGCATTGTCATCAATACGTTCAATTTGTTGAGCCTTTATTACGCAAGCCAATTGTATGCCCAGCATTCTATGAATATAGATGAACTCTCGCGAGGAGTGGTGCATTTGAAGCGCATCTTTGAGCAACTGGGTGCACATGTCAGCACAAATGCCCTGAACATCAAGGCCGATATTATTGATACGGTGGAAATTCATGCAAACATTTTGACCTTTCACCAGGCACGTTTGCAGTTCACACCAATGGCGGCTCAACAGTTGGCAGCCCAGATCGATGTGAAACGTTTGAAAGCCCATGCGTTGAGTCCACAAACCATGGCTGTGGCAGTGCCCATGTTGGCCCTGCAATTGTATATAAATCCCTGCATGTTTTGGTTAGCCCGACCGGCTTATCTATTGCTGGCCGGCTTGGAAGAGCAACGAAATCAGAAACGGAAACAGAATAGTGAAACCATCTCCCACAGTGCCACCTTGTCGGCCCTGCACTCTCATGTGGCCACCATGGATGCTTTGTTCCAGCATGAGTTTATTATCGAATCGAATCGTGAGGCTGTGGAATTTGAAACGCATTTGCAGTTGCTGATTGATGAGAATGTCTTACATTTGGATAGAAGTGGGATGGTGACGGTACAGGACAATGAGTGCTCACGCGTCATATTGGCTGCCTTTGCACCGTTCTTGTGTCTCTACTATCAGCTGGCTGTTACGTTGCGTCAGGTCAGTAATAGTTTCAATGATAAAACTGTTTATTCATTGTCCCCCATTTTAATTTTAAAAACCTCGGCTTAGTGCTTACAGAAGTATTGACAAGCAAGAAACAAACATTTTATTTTAGGGTAGTTCAGAGATTCTGATTTCTGAGATATCGTCATCCGATTTTATTTAATTCGGACAAAATTAATTACTATCGATAAAGAAGGTTATTCTTTCTAACATTACTATTTGAAGCTAAAATATACTCGCTTAAAACTATGAAAATTTAATACCTTATTAGTTATTTTTTATAATTCTAAGGGATGCCCACTGAGCACACCTAGATTTCAGAGACTTGAAGATGTAGAGCAACCAAAATTGAAATGTAGTCTCCGATTGTCTGCACGCAAATCAAGTTTATTTCAAATTTTTAACACGCCCCTTCCCGCTTCGAATCTCACATTTATAAACCCCACATCAAAAATCTCTGAAATTTTCATAAATATCAGTAAATAAATAGTAGAGTTATAAGCAGAGCTGAAAACCGGTTCAGAGTTGAGTTGATTTTGGAAATTTTGTACCGAACACGAACCGGAGCAAACAAATTTTTTCCGTCCGAACCTGAACCAGAGCAAACAAAGGCCAAAAATGGGTTCAAAAGGTAAAAATTTTTCTAGATGTAAAACTGTGCCATTTTCCAAAATTTGGCATAAATTTAAATTAAATCGACTTATTTTTAAATTTGCCCTGGTTTCCAAATTTCTAATTTAAAGAACAAATTTTGTAAAACGTCGAAAATATATACGTTAAAAAGTTTAAGAAAAAACTTTTTCTGAAATAAGAATATAAGAGATTTGTCCGATAACAGGCAAACTTTTGCAACAGGAAATATAGCAAACTTAAAAAATTATTTGTGGTCGCGAATTGAAATCCATTGTCTGTTTTCACGCAGCACATCAGCGTTACGATATGATTGCATAAACGTGTATTGAGCAAGGTTTGTAGGGGCGTGGCAAAATTCTAATTAAAATCAATTTCCGACCGATGGTTACTATGTCATCGGTTCGGGTTTTTTTTGGTCCGCGAAACCAGAGAATAAAACCATTGGATCCTGAAAACTAGACCCAAAACCGACCGCTTTTTCTGTTTGCAAATTTAAGCTTTTCCAACCAGAACTCTTTAAATATTATAATATAAGTTCAAAAATAAAAAATAAAAAAGGGCATTTAAAAAAAGCCAACCTGGCCAAAAAGTAAAATTGGTTGACTAAAAACACTATTTTTTATCGAATTTTCATAGGGAAAGATCCAAATTAAAGTAATGTAGGCTAATCTTACAATTACCAATAACACCAATTGAATAGATTCGGTTTATATCTCATTTTGACATAAAATTTGCTTAATTTTTTGCAAAAATGTGACTATAGATTACATTTACTTTCGCTTTATAAAATCTTTCTGATGTTACAAAGGGGTATACATGAATAATATTGCATAAGAAACCATGACAAACTATGTCAATGCAATTAACTGTAAGTTTTTGCTTCACATTATAGCAGAAACCTCATAATAATAATGATGGAAAAAATGTCACGTTCGACATGTCACGTATCGACAGAGATTAATATTTATTAACAAAAAATGTGCTCAAGATTTTTAAATCAAATAATATACATTTCAAAGAACTATTCATTCATAAGATATTTATATTATTTGGGCTTAGTTATTGTGTTAGGTTTCGCTAAACTTTGTCTTTATATAGCTGCTCGCGAAAACCATTTCTGTTTTTGTCACGTTTAAATAGCTTCCAATTTTGTCATTATTTTGGAAACCGAATTTGACTTGCTATACAAGTTAATTAACGTGCTTGTTAACAGCTATATTTATAGATTCCCTGAAGGACTTTACAATTACAGTTCGTTGTGCTGCACACACTCTAAGTTAAGTAGTTATCGATTTTTTTTTAAGGAAGTTCAGTTTGACATTAGTAGAGACCGCACACGTTGTAAGAAACTCCGTACTCACACATTATGAAATCTATTGCATATAGATAAACTGAAAAAACCAGTGTAATTCTGTGTGTTTCGATGGAACTCAACCTTCAAAACAGGGCTGAAAACCGGTTCCTAGTTGAACCGCTCCGGAGTTAGAGTCTCCGTCATTTTTGGGACCGGACCAGAATAAATTTTTATAGCCGAACCTGAACGCGAACCGGAATAAAAAAAAAGTCCAAAAGGGTTCGGTTCAAAAATATGTTTTTACTAAATTTGTTCTAGAATCAATAAAATTTCAATTCCAGAATCAACTCATACAGGTTTTTGTAAGTTTAAATATTCGTACCTATTTAGATAGTGCTTAGAAAAAAACGTTCTCTCATTCTACATTCAATCCCAATTACTACAACTGAATCTTGGGATTCAAGCTTATAAACGTGTTGTTGTTCAAAGGGTGCTAATAAATAAAAGCATGAATGATTCTGATCCATATTCATCTTCTGATGAAATTGAATCTTTCTAAGTAAGAAAATAATGAAAAAGTGACAAATATCAAATCGGTAAACGACTTCATTGATTCTTTTCTGGGTATTTAAAGATGGATTCAAAATTCGAATTTATTAAAGCGTTGGAAATACTATCATAGTGCTAACATCTGATTTTTAAAGATTTTAAAGGATACCTAGCATGATCGAGAGGTATTATATCAGTCTGCAGTCAGTTCATTATTTAGTCACATGTGTGCACGCGCCCTTAAAATTTATAAGTAATTTCCAATTTAATTTAATGTCCGAACTAGCGATAAAACAAAATTATTCCTGAACCCCGGTTCGAACCTGAACCTTGGTTCAGCTACCCTTTAAACCCGCTCCGGGAACCCGAACCCAAAATGTTTTGCGATTTCCGATTTTTCGGAGGTTTGCGCCCTGCATAAAATGTGCAAACGTTTCCTAACTTCTGAAACCTCAGAATAAATATATTTAATTTTCTGCAGCCAATTTATAAAACTACGTTAAAGCTGCAGGATTCACGATTGTTCTAAAATCTTCAGTGAAACATCTTTTATTACCATTTAAGTGTCTCGATAAAAGTTCCTCATTTAAGCTCAGTACTAGTATAGGCTGCTGTGTTCTTAGACCCGAGATTTCAAACTTAGTAATCTTATTACTAAAAACTAGCTGCAGAAAGAAATTCTTAATGAGAGTTTTTATACCCTTGGAGAGCGTATATTGAAATTGTCAGGATGTTTGTAACGCACAGAAGGAAGCATCTCCGACTACATAAAGTATATATATTCTTGATCAACGAGTTGATATAGATGGCTATGGAGATGGGTCCGTCTGTCCGTCCGTCTGTTTCTATGCTATCTCTTTGCATGAAGTCTTTTGGTACAAATACGGTGCACATTTGTAGGAGCCGGCCGGATCGGATGTCTATAGCATATAGCTGCCATAGGCCCGATCGGTTGAATCGGCTGTTTTAGGGAGAAACAATTTTTTGTTTTCAATGCTATCGCTCCCAACCCTCGTATTTATAAGTTTTCTATAATTTCACATAATTTCATCGAGATTTATCAATATCGGACAACTATATAGTATAGCTGCCACACAAAAAATAGGTCTGAAAAAAAGTCTTAGTGAGAAAAACGTTTTTGTTTTCAATGCTATCGCTCCCAAACTTTGTACAGATCAATATTATATACTACCAAACAATTCTGTCAAGTTTGATTCAAATCGTATGACTATAGCATACAGCTGCCATAGGAACGATCTGTCGAAAAAGTAGTTCTAGTGAGAAAAACATTTTGTTTTCAAAGGTAGCGTCTTTATATTTTCAAGATAGTAATGTTATCTGTTTCAACACAATTTTGGAGAATTTGATTAATATCGGAAGAATATATCATGTAGCCATATAACAAACTGGCAGCATATATCATGCCCAAGGGTATATAAACTTCACCATAGCCGAAGTTAGCTTCGCTCTATTTTTAAAATTCAACTTTAAAAGACTCACATCTGATTGTAACGAGGTGAATTTTAGGAAAGCAATAGAAAGAAAAGAAAAACATGTAAATGATGTTATAGATTCCTAGTCAAAGAGAATATACATCAACAAATGTACTTACATTTTGGAAAGTAAAAAAAGAAGACTTTGCCTTAACTATAGTTGCTGTTCCAGCAACTCACGTATCACTTGAACGAGCCTTTTCAACACTTGAGTTTAATATTTCTACCGAACCGAGGATCGAACCAAAACCTGGGGTTCGGGATCAGTCTGAACAGTCACTGATAAGGTCACACTGAACTGGGAACTGAACTTAGCAGAGAACAATCGACTGAGCATGGGAGACTGAACTTCTGACTAAAGCAGGCCATCCACACAGAATTTTTTTCGACGAATGTGTTCGTCGAACAAAAATTCGTTTGCCCACTAACCAGGCGAACATTTCTCACGAACATCATTTTCTCTAAAATCACATCGAGTTAACATGAAAATATGGCAGCGGAAACTAACACAATCATGGCCTAGATGGAGATAAAAATTATCTTAAAGCATTATTTGATCATTTTGGGGGCTTTCAATGAATTCCAGCAACAATTTATTGCTCATTTGGGCACGTGTTCACTCTAAAGCAGTGGTGCACAAATGTCATTTTTCATATCCCGCGGGATGTCGGCGTCGCAGCCGACACACGCATAAAGAGAAAAAAGATGTGCTCTATAAAATGCACGCACACACATATGAGTGTTTGTTTGTAGCCTATATTTGACCAATGGCGTTTACTGCGTTTTACTCTACTACACACAATCAAAAAGCTTGTTAGTGTGTGTTTGTGCTTAATGATATATTTTGACTAATGATGTTCGTGTAATTGTTCGCATCCATTGACGAACATGTTCGCACGAACACTCGCAAGATAGAAACATTTCAATTCTCTGCGAACAAAACGTCGAACAAAAAAACTGTCACGAACACCTCCACTAACGTCGCACATTTTGACGAGCTGAACAAATTCGTCGAACAAATTCGTGTGTGGATGGCCTGCTTCAGCAAAAACAATTGAACAACTCACAACTCTTATTATACAGCTTACACTGAAGAAAAATTAATGTTTCTTGCTCAGTTAAGTGAACAACCCAACACTAATTAGTGCCATCACATATTTTCTAAAAATGACTATCTTCGATGTGAAAAACTAACTATATCTATATATCTATTGTTACAGATACCTCTTGATGTGGAATTTAGTAATAAGGAGCTGCTAGTGCGCGTCCAACAGCATGTCGAGAAACTGCTTCAGCAACCTGATGGTGCTGCATCGCATGTGCATCCCTATTGCCTGGCCCTGGATAATCTAAATATTGCCATCTCTGCTCTGATACAACGTGGCTATATCATAAAATGTCGCGATTCAGGACAATTGCGTATTGCAGGCACTCCCGGTAAATGTCTCAATGAACTGGAACAGCAGCTGCTTCAGTACTGCCAGCTTATGCCCTTCGCCCAGTACTCGACGGCGGCCAATCAGCAGGCCCAGTTTCACATAGCCAAGTTATAACTGGGAAATGGCAAGCGGCTGGATCATGTAGGATCCACCGCCTTGGCCCCAACAACTACTAGTACAATTTCACTGTTCATGCAATTCATTGCCAGTCTGCTCAAGAATTGTCGCATCATTTGCATTCTGTTTGTTTTTGTGATAGTGGCGCCCATTGGGCATCTGCTTCGCTGGCTCATTGCGCAGGCCAGTTCATCCACGTAAACGGAATACGGTATGGTTTGGGAATGTGGTTGTGGTGAGTCGGCTTTGTGGAGAGCGTGCAAGCTTTTAGGCCTAAGTAAAAGCAACTTCATATTTTGTAATATTTTTGCCATATTTCCCCCTATAGCGAAAGCCAAAACAAATTTTAAGCTACCTGAAGATGGAGACAAGTCGAATTTTTAGCCACCTTTTTGTATAGTGCTAAATGGTTACTGGTAGATCCCATCGAAATATGATAAATACAACTATTTTTAGGCAATTCTTAGCAAAGTTTCCCATTTTCAATACGAGACCATATATTTTACGAATGCCTCAGAAAAGTCTCAAAAACAAAACCGGCACAAAAAAGACATTTAAAGATATGTTTTAAAAGACCTATGTAATTTTTGAATATTCCATTTTCCCGTTTTAATAATAACATTATTGATTTTTGCACAAATTATAGCTTTTTGGAAAATTCTAGTATGAAATGTGCCAATATTAGAGTCTGCAGTGCATGTTTTAAGGAATCTCCGATGGGAATAAATTCATGGGCTGTACTGACTTGCACTAGTAATTTTTAACAAAACCAAAGTAACTATAGAGAATATTGGTGAGCCCGGACTCAGTTTAAGTGTAAGCAAATACACAAACGAAATGGTTATCATTTATAAGATAATACAAATTGTAAAATAAACATGGGTAAATCTTATCGCTTAATCTAGGATTGTTGATATATGCATTACACAAAAATAAAGCACACAGACTTTTTTCCTTCAGTTTGGTTACTTAAGCCTCACTGACCCTAAAAGAAGTCTTTTTAACAAGTCTGAAGTTGGGTAGGTTAAAGATTTGTATGATGTGAATACCGAACCTGTTTTTTTTTGGAAAAATGACATAGTGGCAAACTAATGGGCATTTTTTTAGACGTTTAAATTTCCCAAAAGAATTAAATTTTCATAAATTGGTCAGATCTGGCGACTCTATGCTCATTTGTACTTTGTTTCTAGAATAGGAATTTTAAATTTATTTCGAAAATCTTGATTTAGTTCGGGAATCGTTTACTCAAAAGGTTCATTTTTTGGCAACATGTCACAAATGTACAAAAAGTGAACATTGAACGATTTCGTGAACAGTGAACCATTTCCACAAGTACAAAACGAAAAAAGATTATAGTTCCATTAATGAAAACAGAAAACAAGGTAATAATGATCTGTCGTGAATGCCGTGTGACCATACTGTGATTTGTCAACTCCATCTCTACGCTTATTGAAGCCGTGGATTAATCTGAATGCCTCTCGACTGTGATCGTTCCAGATGCTGTTGCCTTACATTCTAACTGGAGAGCGTTGTGCTGTACCTGAAGCCAAATAGAGCAAATTCACTACATGACTTTCAGTAATAGAAAGATTCGATTTTGCCAGGGCTGCAAACCGGTTTTGAACCGAAATTCTGACGTAGTAGAGAATAGTAGCACAAACAAATATTTGAAGTATTGGAAAGCGATTTTTTTGTTACCTCGTCGATATAGTGCGGCAGCGTCTTAAAATATCCATGCAAAATGCCGTCTTTTTAAAAATTCCTGATAGAGATAAAGTCGTAGAGTTGTAACAGTAGCCACCTTGATTCAAGCTTACTAATTGATTCTCAACAGACCTCAAAGCTTAAATATGTTTTCAATCAAATTTACCTTTTTGGTTGGTTTTATTCCAAATAAAAACAATAAATTTAAATAAATTAATATACCGCGTTTGAAGCGTCAGTCCAAGCAGATTTTTACCATGGAACAATACACGCCACGCGAGCGCTCTGAAATAGTTGAAATTTACATTCAACAGAACAAGTCAATTGTGAAAACTCAACGTGCTTTTAAAATATTAAAAATTAAGCCCATTTCACATTGAATGGGACCCCGTTAATAAGCAAAATTGCCGTATTTACGCCACTGAAAATCCTGAGGAGATTCAAGAAGTGCCTCTTCATGACGAAAAAGTCACAGTTTGGCGCGGCGTTAGTGCGAAAACGGTCATTGGGCCGTTTTTCTTCCAAAATGAAAATGGCCATGCTGTTACCATCAACCAGGAGCGTTATCGCGACATGATGACCAATTTTGTGATGCCAATTATTCGTCGAAAGCGTATGAGGCAGTTCTGGTTTCAACAAGACGGCGCTCCACCGCACACAAGTCGCATAACAATCGATTTTCTGAAGAAATTGTTTCCGGGCCGTTTGATGTCGAAAAATGGTGATTTGGACTGGCCACCGCGTTCGCCCGATTTGACGCCGCCTGACTTCTTCTTGTGGGGATATTTGAAGTCAAAGGTTTACGTTAACAAGCCAAGGACCGTAGAAGAGCTCAAGGACAACATTCGTGAAAAAATAGCCGCTATTCCGGCCGAAATGTTGGCGAAATCGATGGAAAATGCTGCAAAAAGGGCACAATACGCCATCAACGCCAGAGGCGGCCATTTGAGAGATATCATATTCAAAAATTGATGTAAACAAATCTACTTGGAACAAATTAAATGATTAAGATTGCCAACCGCCAAATTTTTATTTTTTTCTTTTATTTTTTTAAAAAAAACATGGGTCCGTCGAATATGGGCAACCCTGTAAAAAAAATTTATTAAAAAAAAAAAAAAAAAAAAAAAGAAAGAAGTGAGTTATATAGCCATGTCCGTCTGTCCGTCTGTCCGTCCGTCCGTCCGTCTGTCCGTCTGTTTCTATGCTATCTCCTCCGTCAGTTTTAAAGCTATATCAACCAAACTTTGCACGAAGTCTTTTGGTATAAATACGCTGCACATTTGTCGGAACCGGCCGGATCGGATGACTATAGCATATAGCTGCCATAGGAACGATCGGTTGAAAAAGTAGTTTTAGTGGGAAAAACTTTTTTGTTTTCAATGCTATCGCTCCCAACCCCCGTATTTATAAGTTTTCTATGATTTCACATAATTTCACTGAGGTTTATCAAAATCGGACAACTATATAGTATAGCTGCTATACAAAAGATAGGTCTGAAAAAAAGTCTTAGTGGGAAAAACTTTTTTGTTTTCAATGCTATCGCTCCCAACCCCCGTATTTATAAGTTTCCTATGCTTTCACATAATTTCAGCAAGTTTTATGCAAATCGGGCAACTATATAGTATAGCTGCCATACAAAAGATAGGTCTGAAAAAAAGTCTCAGTGAGAAAAACTTTTTTGTTTTCAATGCTATCGCTCCCACGTTGTACAGATCTATATTATATACTACCACACAATTTTGTCAAGTTTGATTTAAATCGGATGACTATAGCATATAGCTGCCATAGGAACGATCGGTCCAAAATGTAGTTCTAGTGAGAATAACTTTTTTGATGAATATATCGTATTGCCATATAAAACTGGCAGCATATATCATGCTCCAAGGGTATATAAACTTCGGTACAGCCGAAGTTAGCTTCCCTCTATTTTTTAAATTTTAAACACTTCATATATCTCTAAAACAGTGGTGCTCACAACGTAATTTTCCTATCACGTGTGATAGAAAGTCAAAATGCTGCCGGCGTCGCAGCCGTCACACGCATAGAGAGAGAGAATATGTGTGCTCTACAAATAGCACGCACACACATTTATTCTTAGCTTGAAGCCCATATTTGACATAATGACGTTTAATTCGTGTTTCGCTGCTACACACACCATCGCAAAGCTTGATAGTTTGTGTTTGGGCACCACTGCTCTAAAAAGACTCTCTGACGATAGTGCAATAGCAAAGCAAATAACTCTAAATATTTTGAAAACTCAATGTTATTTGACAGGTTTAGTTTGATAATAGTTTCTCTTTAGGGAATTTTGACAACTGACTATTTAGAGATATATGATAACTTAGACATCGGATTTTAGGTGAAAAAATATTTTTAATGGGTGGTCCAAAAAAATTTCTGACTGCATACAAATTTGTTTCATGAAAAGTAGATTATTTTAAAACCCTATTTGTTTTGCATATTTGACATAATTACTAATCTTTGACCTTAAAGCATATTTGGGAATATGCTAACCTATTTTTAACCTATTTCGACCTATTTTAGAATATGTCATATGTTTTTTCATATTTAGAGAGTAAATATATGCTCCCAAGTAGAAGTTAGCACATCTAAATATGCATTTTATTCAGGGTTCAAAACGAAACTTACTAAGGCAGCAAATACCGTACAGAGGCAAGTACTGAAAGAAGTTCCCAATTTCTTGTGTTCACTACGCGGGCGAGCAAAATCCGTTTTCCGTTAGGGACACTAAGTGGAAAATAAGTTCAGGTTTGGACCTCAGTAGGTTTGTTACACTCAGAATCTTATTTAAAACCATTTTGCCGTGATTTACGAATCAATAAATTTCAAACAATGAGGATTAATATAATAATATAAATAATTATCTCTATAAATATAAAAGAGAGTAGTCTGTTAGTGGTGAAAGTGCCTAATAAGGCGGGGTTTTGCAAAATTCCACCCGGAAAAGTCGGAAAAGTTTGAATGGGAAAAATGTTATTTTTCATCCGATCGACTTGAAATTTTGTTTGTAAACATAGTACGCGAAATAATTCGACACGGAAGTGGGTGGGATGCGGTTCGGATGTGGGCGGAAAGTGGGAGGGATGTGGGTGGGAAGTGGACGGGATAATTTACTATGACGGAACCAAATTAGTAAGGATGCAAAGATATTATCAGGTCCACTATTTTCGCTTGCATCTAAGTACAGAAGGGAGGCAGAAGCTATAAACTACTTTTTGCGGTCTGAACGAAACGATGCATACCGTACGAGAAACCGGAATTACAGTAAGATAAAAACCCTTTACCGTAATTGCGCTTTGAATAGTACGCTACGCACCATTTGCAGCGCTTGCCTGTGTATAGAAACTTCCTGTGTTTAGTATTTTTTATCGTTCTAATCATAAGTACGGAACTTGGAGTGATATTTTAGTAGAGCATATTTTGACCTATTTTAGCATTTGCTTTTTACCTAAAAAAAAACATATTTTGGATAAGAATATCTTAAAAAATTACAAATATTTTTATCAGCCCAATGCCAAAATTTCGAATTTCTAATGGACCAACAACAAAAAAAACCTAAAATCCGATGTCTAATATAAGTGTAAAGGCACCTTAACAAATTTGTTGTGATATGGCATCAAGATGTGCGTCTTCGCTGAGGATCTTAAACCAAAATTCCAATTAGTTTACGAAATATGGAGTTCTAACCAAGGCTGCAAACTCAAAATTTTTCAGAAGGTTCGGTCCGGGGGTTCGAACCCGTTGTAAAGCCTAAGGTTCGGTTCGCGGAACGGTTCTCGGAACCCCTGAACCCAAGGTTTTGGTTCGAACCTCGGTTCGCTTAAACATAGAAGAATAAATTCGATTTATTAACACATTAATTTTTTTAAATAATATTCTTTATGTCAAAAATGCAATTTTTAATTATCAAATTCATTAGCTGACACTAACAGCCTTTGAGAACCGCTTCGTTGAAATTAAAAAGCATTCTTCTTAGATTGTAAAGTGTTGAAAAGGCCCGTTAAACTGATTCCCGAGTTGCTGGAATAGCAAGTATAGTTAACGCAATATTTTTTAAGCCGTCTTTTTTTCACATTTCCAAAATTTTAAAACATTTGTCGATGTATTGGACAATAGTTGAAGGAATCTATAACATCATTTACAGATTTGATATTGATATTTGATTATTGCTTTCTACTGCTTTCAAAAACTTATCTTCTTCGCAATAAGAAGTTGATTCATTAAAAACTCTGATAAAGAATTTCTTTTTAGAGCTTCAGCATGTCTGTAATGTGTAATGTGAAGTTCACAAAGTTTGAAATCTCGGGTCTTAGAGCACTGCAGCCAATTTTGGTACTTAGCTCATAATAGAAGAACGTTTATCGAACTAGTATTACTATACTATAAACAAAACATTTCAGAACAGTTGCTCGAAATGAAAAGCAAGCGTAATAAAAATCACTTGCTACTTATTGTGAATCCTGTAGCTTTAAAGAAGAAAAGATATTTTGAACTATCAAATGTTTTTAGGTTTAGCTCTTTTAAAGAACTCTGAATTAAAAAATCTTGAAAAGTTAGTAAACGTTCGCATATTTTGTTAACCTAACTCAACCGAATCCAATTTCAATTAAATTTTTTAATAAGCAAAGATTTGATATAATTTTAATACGGAGAAGTGTGCGAACTCTACTAATGTCAAACTAAACTGCCTTAAAACATCGTTATCTACTTAATTTTGAGCGTGTGCAGCACAACAAACTGTAATTATATAGTCCTCCAGGGAATTTATTGAGTTAACTTGGTCATCGTCCAAATCAAGAAGAGCTTTTGAAGCACATGAGCAAGCTTCATCCACACTATTTCCTTTATAGTTGCATTCCTTTTATGCTCTGCAGTTGTCATTTCTATTTCTAATGCTCGATCCATATTCGTTTCTTGACTTCTCTTCTTGAACTTCTTGAATGATAGTCAGATTACAACGAATTTCTATATTGTATGTGTCGTTGAAAAACTACTTAATTTGTTGAACCGAACCGAATTTTTCTAAAAAGTGGTCCGGTTCGGGTTCAGGTTCGAGGACTCAAAAATATTTGAGGTTCGGTTCATGGTCCGGTTCGTCGGTCCCAAAAAACCCGAACCGAACCGGTTCTAAGGGGTTCGGTTCAGGACCGGTTTGCAGCCTTGGTATAACCCATTGAGTTTCAATACACATTAGTTCTTACTTCATCTGGTTGGCAATGGCGTAGAGGCTAAGGGCTATACACCTAGGTTCAAGTCCCAGAGTGGTTTCGAATTTGTTATCGCAACATGATCTGATGTCATAAATGCGTTAACCAAAAATAACCTACTTGCTTTTTTGGTGGCATCCCCGAAAGGTTTATCTGCGTTACTCCTATGTAATAATAAGCCATAAGCCATTTTGCTTTGAAATTGCCTTCGGGGTATTGATCTCAACTCTTTTTTAATGCTTATTCGAGAAAAACACAAACTCTTAATACTGCAATGAATAAATATTTATATTATAGTAGAGAAACAATGCAAACTGAAAATTTTTCAAAAATTCAGAAAATTCATTCTGCAATTTCTTAGAAGGGAATGAAAATAAGGTGGAAACGGGAAGATAATTGCAGGAGATGGACAAAATCAGGTGTTGTTCTGTCTGGCTTCCAGTTGTAACCCGATAAAGTGACTTTGCTTCAAAAGATAGTTTGAATTAACAACCATTGTATATCGAATAAATCGAACAGAACCATTTTCTCTTCCTGTTTTGGGTTCGGCTCAGCACTATCAAACGGATGCTGGTTCGGTTTACGAGCTCAAAATGCGAATTGGTTTGGTCCGTTTCAGAATCGTTGCCATCTCTGTTATATGTAGTTAAACAATATTGCGTTTCTATAATTGTTTAACGGGCGAAATTAAACTTTCAGAATGCGCCAATTCCGTCAAACCTCTAATATAAAAACTTCAACGTTACTAAAAATATTCTATTGCTGTCTCACGCACCAGTACTCGATCCCGTTTTGCTTATTCCAGATCATTTTTTCGTTTTCTCTCCGATCTATAAAGGACCCAATTCCGATACGAGTGAGTCGAAAGCGATTTGTAGAACACTTGGGTTTGGGATAATGTACATATATCTCAAAAATTACGATTTGTAGTATTTACACTTGTCTCATTTCTCATTTAAGTTTTTCATGAGTTGCCTGGTGAGTGTAACACTGAAACTGAAAAGCTCAACAATTATCTGATATGTAAAATCTGCCAAGTTCCTCGTTTGGGTGATTTGACAGCCAACTCACAGTAAATTGAGTTATTTTTCAGCCATATCATATAAGAACTCGGACAGGAGCAAATACCGCTTTATGCAGTACAAGTATTATCAGTAGCGAAACCATAATAAGCTAAAACAAAGTAGTCGTTATATTAGTAATAGTTGTCTGATAAGTTAACGGCCTTGGCCATAAATGGAACTCTACCACCAGCAAATTAATATTTTGATCGATAATATGTTCTGGCAAAGTGCTGCCGAAATGGGGGAAAGTACATACTATAAATGTATTTTTGTCAAACATTTTATGACGAGATTAGTAGCTAACTGCATGAAGTTCACGGTTACTCTACACCTTTATGGATGATAATAATAAAGTGTTGAACAGCTGAGTTCAATGTTCATACGAGCATATTTGATGTTGACCGACAAGCTAATCGGTTAGTTCAAATGCGCGTGATTGGAAAAATAAAAGGTATAAAAAATAATTGGTATAAATCAAGGCTGTCCGCATCCGAACCCAAATCTTTTAATAATCAAATTCATCAGCTGAAATTAAACTTTTGAGAACATCTTAAATTTAGTTAATAAGCATTATTTCTTCTATACTAGATCTTAGATCGGAGAGAACTTAACTTAACTGTTGAAGAGGTTGGAACATCATTGCCATTTAAATTTCTTCATTCCATTCCAAAATTTTAAAACATTTGTTGATGTATAGTATAGTCGTTGGGACAATTTTCAAAGGAATCTGTAACATATTTGATATTTGGTTATTGCTTTCATAAACTTCTCTTCTTCGCAATTAAAAGCTATCCAAGCTTAGTTCAAAACGAAATCCTTTATACTAAAATCTCTAGATATTTCCCTGTGTGTTTCTTTGGAAAAACTACTTAATTTTGTGAACCGAACCAAATTTTTCGAAGAAGTGGTCCGGTTCAGGTTCAGGTTGAAGCTTCGCAGCCCTGAATATAATATTTGTTCAATTAACATTGTCTTTAGAGTCTACACCTACCTGAGGTAAGATCCGCCTAAGCAAACACTGGTCTCCCTTCGAAATACAACTCTCCATAATCTGCAATCTCTTGTACTTCAAAGGACTCAAAAGTCTAGTTGTTGAAGCTACGTCCTTACTGCATTTTTCTATTCTTGTTTTAAGAGTTCCCGATATCCACGCTTTGATGTTGTGAAGGGGTCTTTTTGGTGATCCGATCCCATGTTGAGAAGTTATCCTTCGCATTTCTTTCCCCTTACTTGATTTCCGATACATTTAAATAATACTTTACCGATTCAATACCGGTTCCCCAAATGATTAATCACAAAACAAGACTAAAATTTAAGGTTTAAGGTTTGTGGCTCGAAATTTGTATCGGTCTATGTATTTCACATCCAGATCGGGGGTTCGAACTTCACCAATGGTTATATTTGAGATTCGTGCTTTTTGGACGGAGGTTTTCGATCAAACCTTGGTTCAGCCCATGCTTTTTACAATAATTATGGAAACTAGTTTTTTTTTTAATCAAAATAATATTTAAAATAACATATATGCTATTAAAATTTCAATTTCTAGTCCATAAAAATATTACCAAATCTGTTGAAATAATCCGACTAAATTAAATTTATTTGGGTTAATTTTGAAAAATTTTGTCTTTGCGACAGTTCTTTTGGGGTTTAATTGTCTTTGAATTTTGTATTTGCAAAATCAGCAGCTTTTATCATTACAGTAGTAGCAGGAGGGTTGTGTGTGGAGTGGGATAGTGTGAGTGCAAGGGTGGCCATCTGGTGGGAATCAGGTTTAGATTTGGTGTGGATCTGGCGGGGATTTGGTGCTGATCTGGTGGGGAACAGGTGGTGATGTGGTTGAGATCTGATGGTTATTTGGTAGGGAAGTGGTGGGTATCTGGTGGGGTGGGATATCTGTGGGGATCTAATGGAGATCTGGTGGGGATCAGATGAGGATCTGGTGGGAATCTGGTGGAGTCTGGTGGAGATCTGGTGGTGATCTGGGGGGATCTGGTGGAGATCAGATGGCGATCTGGGAGAGACCTGGTGGAGATCTGGTGGGGATCTGGTGGAGATCTGGTGGTGATCTGGTGGAGATCTGGTGGAGATCTGGTGGGGATCAGGTGGGGATCTGGTGGTGATCTGGTGGGGATCAGGTGGCAATCTGGTGGTGATCTGGTGGGGAACTGGTGGAAATCTGGGGGGATCTGGTGGACTTGTTATCTGTTGGGGTCGTTGTCGAGGTGAATTCTGTGCTATAAACTATAATATTGTTTGTTTGACAGTGACTTGACAGTGACTTACCAGTGACCTAACAGTGACTTAACAGTTACTCAACGCTGATTTGACAGTGACAAAACAGTGATTGAACAGTGAATTGACAGTGACCTTAACAAAGAATCGGCAGTGACTTCACAATGACCAAATTTTTTATATTATATAACATTTATTTATACAAACAAAAACTGTCTTTTTGCCATTACGTAAATCGGTTGTATCAATGTAAGAGCTTCGCTCGTACCGGGTGTCTCATGACAACACTCTTTTTTATTTTCTTCACCAAATATACCCTGGTTTCTCTTTTTATAATAAAATCTAGTCATTATCATCATTACCAAACTAATTTAAAATTCTAATTCTGAAATTTGTTAGGCTTTAGCTTTTAGAGAGTTAAGAAGAAAATAATTTATAAATTTTTATTTTGTGTAGGTAGGTTATTTTTATTAATGTAAAAAAAACATTTCTCCTCTTTTTTCCTTAATATATTTCGAACCCCGTCGGGATTCGTCTCAGAGTACAGCGTCCGTTCTGTCAGCTTGGGTTGAAACAGATTTCAAACTTAAACTAAACTATGATACTACAATTTTAATTCGAAAAGATCTAATTAATTTAGTCAAATTTTCTCAAAATTTGGAAATTTATTTTGCTGTGGACCTTAGCTGTAATATTTTCCGGCTCAAAAACCGGTTTCGAACATGTTAAATGTAAAAGTAACGGTTAAGATTGATTAAAACTCTTTAAGAATGAAATTTTTAGAATGTTAGAAATTTCAACGAAATATATAAAAATATATCCAAATATTTGAAACAAACAAGTGGGAACGTCGGTCAAGTCCGACTATATATCATACTCTGTCCCGGAGTAGGAGCTGAATGTAGCGTTGCCGCTGTTCTCATATCTAAGTTTCTCTCTCTCTCTCTTTGTCCGTTGAATGCAATGAGGTGTAGGTTGCGGGTGCGGGGGAGGGTGGTTTTTTTTATTTTTTGCTCATAACTTGAGATCCGCTCATCCGATCTTTATTATTTCTTTGGCAATTCGATACATATTGCTAATGAATAACTATCTCTAGAAGGTATGAATTATCTATCTACAAAATTGTGGGATATATGAGATTTTTTCAAAATTTCGGGGGCTGGAGGGGGCGTGGCAAAAATTGAAAATAAACTTAAACTGCCTGCAAGTATAAGAAGCATTTGTCACATACATGTCAAACTTCTATCTCTTACCATCTCTGAGATCTGTTTGTTTATACGGGTGGACGGACAGTCGGACATGGCTATAACGACTTGCTGATCAAGTTTGTGCAAAAGTATGTAACAGGAAAAAGAAATCATTTCCATTTGACATGTACGGGACATATATTTGTTATACTGGCGGGCAGATCAAGCAATTGCCCCCGAAATTTGGAAAAAGCGTCGCATCTCCCACAGTTTTGCAGATAGTACCTTCTAGAGATATCTAGTAATCAAGATTATTTATCGAACTCCCAAGGAATGGTAATGATCGGATGAACGATAGTCGAGTTATAAGGAAAACAAACAATTATGCTGGGTAGCACGGGCTGAAACGGCTATGGGCAGCATAGCATTTATGGCTTCTTTGCCATATTGTGAGGCTTCTAACTTAAATATATCGAATATATGTATATATCAATTTTGGGAGGTACGGAGTAAAAGATCAATAAGACTGGTACTCAATTAATAATTTAAAATCTCTCAAGTCTCATATTTTGTTACACAAGTCGCATACACTTAGTTTTACTCTCACACATATGCTGCATGTCTCTCAGAGCTGCACTCGCAGCTTTACTAGAAATCCTCGTGTTAAACGAAATCATGTTAAGCGGAAACATGGATTCAGTAGAGTTTAAGCTGTTTTCTTTTTTTGGTGGCTCCTTATCGAAAAAAATCAGTCATTTTCGATTGTTTGGTGGCTTTTAAAGCTTCTTTATAGCACTTATAAGGCAAAAGTATTTTTTCCAACTCTCTTTAAAACTTAAGTATTGTTCGATTACCGGATCTGAATTTAAAAAGCACGATTCCTTCTTGGAGCTTTTCTATCGTTAAACTACTCGGATCGCGTTCTTCAGAGCTGCTGTCATCTGATTTCGAATTGTTTGCTTCATTCAAATGATTCGTCATTAATTCCTTCATCTTCAAACAACTCTTGCACATCATCAAGTGCCATGTCGTCGAAAACTTCACCTTCAATGAATGAGCAAGGTCCAATATATCCTGGAATCCACATTTTGACACTTCTATTTCATGGCTTTTATTTTAAGGCCCTATTCTCCTTCAGCTTGCTGTTTTTGGACCTTTTTTGAAAAAATTCTCATTTGAAAACGCAAAAAGATATTTGAATTTTGTTTTTTTTATTGAATTAGTAATGAATGAAAGAAAATAAAAAAATTTTTTTCGCCGCGATATAGGGGCTGTCCATAGATGATGGCACCGTCAAAGTTGGCCCTCAAAAAAAAAGGCATGGTGCTGGCGGCCACGATTCCGGCCCTCAGGAGCGTCTGAAAAAAAATATAGGGTTATGATCAGCATAGATGTAATTCTGGCCCGTAGTAAAATAAAAATTTTGCGATTTTTTTTGACAAAATGGCGGCCACTTGAAATTGACAAATCGAATTTGGACCCATTTTTTTGTAGTTTAGTGTAAAAAAAAATAGTAAAAAAAATCGCAAAATTTTTATTTTACTACGGGCCAGAATGGTGACAATTCTGCGTCGATTTCAGTTTGAATCATCAAAATCGGTTCAGTGTAACTGGAGATATCATGGCCGCCAGTTCGAAAAACGTGGTTTCGAGATAAACGCGTTTAAAGTTTGAAGTTCCTTTTTGGGGAAATAGCTAAAAAAAACTAAAAATTAAAAAATGCAGTTCTAGAATGGTGATAATTCTGCGTCGATTGCATATTATTTCATCAAAATCGGTTCAGTAGAACTGGAGAAAAGTGGCTTGGCAGTCCGAAAAAGTTGCTTAGAAAGTAACCAAAAATATTACAGATATTGTATACTTACATATATTAGTCGGCGATGCCAGCTGCATACAGCGGACCTTCCTCTTCTTCAAAAAAACTGTTTTCAGGAGCAGCTCCCTCTGTTCTGCGTGCCATTTTGCCTTCTTTAGATACGGCCGCAGCTCTAGTTTCTGAGCGGATTAATCAGTCTGAGCATTGTGTAGCATAGCCTTCGATAATTATCGATTAAAAGTCGATTAATAATCGATATCGATCTAAGGCGACAACATGTATCCGTACAAATTAAAGAACCAGCCGATATTTCACAGCTTTATTTACTCGAAATTTATTTAGTCAAAAATTTCTTGTTTTAGCAAAGACATTGTTTGACTAAAAAGGCTATATCTTCTAAAGTATTTCGAATTTCAAAAAACCCTTTTAGGGTTATATTCTTAAATGTCCAAGCTATAAAAAAATGCAAAAAAAAAGTCGAAAAAAATTTTTTGCTGAAAGAGAATAGGGCCTTAAATTTAATGCTACGAACCATTCATTACTAGCAACGAAATCTGTGCTAGGAAGAGATTTTTTTTTTTTTTTTTTTTTTTAAAATTTTTTTGTTTTTTATTTAAAAAAAAAATATATATATAAATTTATAATAATTTTATTTAGTGTTAAGTTCCCAATTTTTGTGATTCATAAATCCTAAAATCCTTTTTTATAAAATCCCCTCTCTTAAAAAGAATCTTTTCGGTAACTAACCACAAAACAAAAGTTCTCTACATTTTCTCCAAAAAATAAAAACATGCTCTTTTTAAAATTTTAAATAAAAAATAACTAATCCTTTCTCTTTTTTTAATGGTATTATTGCTCATCAATTAATTTTACTATTATTTGTGAGTCATTTAACATCAATGCATAATAAATTTTAATTTCATATTTCTATAATATAAATTTTTTTTAAAAAAGCTCTTTTCTTCCTTCCTTCTATTTTATAAAAATATAATTAAATTTTTTTTATTATTAATTTTTTATTTAAACAAGCTTTACCAACTTTGGATTATAACAAAAAAATTTAAAACAAAAAAAAAAATTATTTTTTCCAAATGTTTAAAAAGAAGATTTCAACGTAATTAAAGGAAAAAATTAACTAATTTGTAACGTGTTAAGCCGAGTTAGTGCCTGTAATGAGTAGGGCCAGTGTGAGGTAGCATCAAGTGTGTACGCCTATGGCTGTATTGTCAACAATCCTAGTGTAATCTACAGGGCAACATTTCTATTGAATCTGGGAATTCAAAGTGAAACTGCAGCACAAACCAAGTCATAAGCCACAAAGTGCAATATATTTTTTTCTTAAATTTTATTTTGTGTCTCGTACAATATATATTTATAAAGAACTAATAAAACCTAAATGAATAACACCAATCCTAATTACACAAGCTATGTATATAGAACGTACACCAGAGAACAAGAGCAATAATAAAATATTTCGTTGGTGCCGTTTGCGCCCTTGTGAAAGATTAACAAAATTGTCGTTTAAACTGGTCCAAGGTACGTTCACTGATCACCACATGCATCATCAGACGTTCAGGATTTGCTTCATCAGCGACGGTCTGTATGACGGCCGCATTTTTGTATAACCAAGCCATTTCGGGTCCACCGCTGGGTACACGCATCTGTAGCTTACGACGACCGGTAGCAGACAGAACCTGTTGCTCTATGTGCTCCAGCAGTGGCTCGAGGCCAATCTGTGCTCGTGCTGAAATACGATGGGGAGAATGTTCTTCCTCTGCCGCCTGCTCAGTTGGGGAGTTGACCAAATCACATTTGTTGTATACATTTATAATGGGAGGCAATTGGTTGTCACCGCCCGACAGATTGAAAGCCAAGGAGCGTAGTGTAGACTCCACATGAGCACGCTGAGCGGCATGACAGGGATGTGACAGATCCTGTACATGTACGATGACATCCTGCAGAGTAAAATCAATTAATAAACAAGAAAATTAACATGCTTTCTAACTTACCGCCAGCATGGCATCTTCCAGTGTGGCCACAAAGCATTCAAACAAACCAGTGGGCAGATCGGACATAAAACCCACTGTATCCATATAGATCACCTGCAGATTACAGGGCAAATGTCCGCCATGCGCTGTCACATCCAAAGTGGCAAACAATTGATTACGCGGCTGCAGGCCATCCTCATCCACGGTCAATGCCTTGATCAGGGAGGTCTTGCCCGCATTTGTGTAGCCCACCACGGCCACAATGGGATAATTTTGTTGCTTACGCTTCTGTCTCAGCAACTGCCTTTGGCGACGCACTCGATCCAGTTCCGCTCGTAGCTTGCGTTCGCGAGTTCTTAAAATCTCCTTTTGCAGATCAGTCAAGGCATAGCCTTGACGTCGTTGTTGCGTCACACTGGCGTCCTTCGCCTGTGCCCAAATATAGGGTAACTCGGCCATGGCCACCTGTAGGCGAGCCTCGGCACTGGTGGCATGTAAGCGCAGGATTTGTATGACCACAGAATAGCGATCCATTACCGGCAGCCGGAACTCTGCCTCCAAAAATCGTTTTTGGGCAAAGGAGAGGGTGCCTTTGCTGACAAACAGGCAAGAAAGAGGCTGATCCTGGCGTAGATCAGCTATCAGAGTTTTTAATTCGGTAATTTTGCCACTGCCAAAAAGGGTTTTACGTTCCAAACTTTCAAGGGGGACTTTTAATGCCTGAGACACCTGCCAATTGGGCAGAGAATTGATGAGAGCCGTGGCCTCAGCCAGTTGATCTGCGGGTGTCACATCATTGGGTGTAGTACGCTTAGCGGACCATTTCACGTAGGGCTGCAGGATCAGTACATGCTGGGCAGAGGCTATGTCGCGTGTAATGTGCATGGCACCGCCTGCCACCTCGTCGTAGGCCCTGCAAAGTTGAAAATGGAAATAAAGTAGGAAAAAGTTTAGCTAGAACAAACGTACCGATCATCCAGAAATCGCATATCTGTCTGTTCGCTGCTTAAGCCTAGTGTTTCCTCATCTTCGACCTGCTGACCCGCCTGCATTTGAGCCTCAAAGAAACTCTTGCGATTACGTATACCCTTAACTCCCTGGTGTTGTGTGTACTTGAAACGTAAATGCCCAGTTACAGCCGCACGCAGCTGATTTATTCTGATTAAACCTCTCAGACTGGCCATTATCTTAAACTATTATTTAATGCTCGTCCAACTTCCCCTAAAATGTCTTCTCTTTTAGAACCGAATGTTTGTCCTCAAAGGCCATCCACGCCGCTTGACAGGATTTGGTTCTCGTTGAAGTGGTTTGATATGACACCACGGTGGCCACCAAAGAGGACAGTAGTATATTGTACTTGATGGGATAACGGATTTTGGGTTGCACCAACTTTTGGGCAAAATAAGTGCCCGAGAATCCTGTAAGTATGGAACAAATTATGCAATTAATTCGGGCTGAGTCGACTCAATACCACTGAAACGAACCCAAACAAAATGCGGCCAAACCCGTAAAAAGAGAACGGGTCATACAATCTAGGTAGGCATCAAAGCCAGGATGCTTGTCACGTTGCTGCTCCTTTAAACGCTTAATATCATTCATAATAGTTGATTAAGTATCAATTGCGTATTTAACTAGCCGGCGATGTGTGAATTCAGCTGTTGCTGAACCAAGTGGGTAGCCCTGAAACGAGTGCTGCCACCTTTTCACTTTTTTCATCCAAATTGTCGCAGTCTGGCAACTTTATGTGCTTACATCGCATTCATGAAAAGTTGATTTCCAGTGGCATAGATAGGGGGGAGGGGGGATTAAAATGATCAATCCACAATTAAATAAAGCTGGGTCATCGAATATTTACCACTAGTTGCGATATTTTAGGGAAATAACAACTTTCCATTGGTATTAGATTTAATTTACAGGTTTCGTACAGTTGGAAGCCATGGATGCAAACACTATTAATTTTTAATTAGATAAATTCATCACAGATGCAGGACGTGATCCACTTAAACTAAAGGGACAAGGCTATGATGGTTGTTCAACCATGTCGGGAAAGGATATTGGTGTGCAGGTCATTTTGAGAAAAAAACAACCTCACGCATTTTACTTCCACTGCGCAAGTCACAATCTAAATTTAGTAGTGAATGATCTTAACAAAGTTCCGGAGATTCGTAATTCGTATCAACAATCAAAAATGTTATTAATTTTTCCCTTGAATCATTTAGCAGGACAAAGTATATTCCAAACATTCCTGCTCTATGCGAAACGCGATGGTCGAAAAGTACAAAAGCATGGGAGTTTTTAAGAATCACTTCAAAATGATTGTTGACGGGCTCGAAAAATATGCCTCTTCATTATAGCCAAATATTCTGCGTTCTTTGAGCCAGTCACAGAGATTGGACCTTCTCAAGTGCACAAACCACGTTAAGAAAATCATTCAATTGGTGAAAAGTCATCGACAAATTGTAGATTTCATAATATCGGAAATTTGTGGTGATGCTTAATTGATCTCTGAAGAAATCGGAGTTGAACTCCGACCCCTAGAACTGTGAAAATCATCCTTCATCGAATTTGGTTGAATTTTGGAAGAGATCGCTATTAATTCCATACTTGGACTCGTTGCTTAGTGCACTCGAAAGCAGATTTGCGAACGAAACCTTGCCAGCGTTTCAATTATTTCAGTTACATTTTTTACATTACTGTATGTTGACGCATCTTTCAAAACACTGTGCTCTTTTTGACTGTAAGTCCATAGCAATGGTTTTTACCAAACGGGTATCTGGGAAAGAAATTATCTTCATCTTATATACAAAGTGTGCGTTTAATGTTTGGCAGTAGAGAGGCCAGTTTCGACAAATAAGGCGTAATTTGGAGTATTTCGGGGCAACCTGTACATCTTTTTATGCCCTGTTCTCATTAAAAATTTGCAAAAGGGGATCATGAAGTTGTGCACATGTATGTAACAGCCAGAAGGAAGCACCTCCGACCCCATAAAGTATATATATTCTTGATCAGCATCAACAGCCGAGTCGATTTAGCCATGTCCGTCTGTCCGTCCGTCCGTCTGTCCGTCTGTCTGTCTGTATGAACGCGTCGATCTCAGAGACTGCAACAGATAGAGCCACAATTTTTGGCATGTATGTAGGTGTATACTGTACCCACATCGAGTTTGTTTTAGATTTGGAGAATTCCTCCACCTCCATCTTTTATCAGCGAAAAACTGTCTTTCTCTCTGTATAAACGCGTGGATCTCACAGACTATAAGAGGTGGAGCCACATATTTTTGCATGTATGTAGGTGTATATCGTACCCAAATCAAGTTTGCTTCAGATTTGGCAAATTCCTCCTCCTTCTCCTTCTAACCGCGAAAAACTGTCAGAGCTAAAATTTTTAAGTTTGAACCTAATGATTGAATATGTATTCTATTCTGTATACCACTACAAAATGCGAGCAAAAACACCGAAGATATGCAAGTGCGCCTCCCCAATTATTCAAAAAAATTTTGAAATAAAAGGAGTTCAAAGCTATAGAAACCACATTACTTGGAACAGGGTATTTTGCTGTCGGGGCACTCGACCGCAACACTCTTAATTGTTTAAATAGAAACGTAGTAGCTAAGCTCCACATCCTCCTTGAACCCCCACACCTGGGATGCGTACATTAGGATTGAACTGGAGGTAGTCTGGAACATCCTGTATTTAATGCTATGCAGCACATTTGCTAAGTAAGGTTTTCCAGGTACTGTTGAGGGCTCTGATGGCATCGCGTTACTTCTGTTGCAAATGGTTGCAAATGGTGTTCAAAAAATTATATAAGAAATTCAACGATACATTGTAAATTGTGAACAATTTTCATGCAAGAAAATCGCAAGGTCATCCGAAATTTTTTTAACGACTTACCTCTAAAATTTAATTACCATTACCATTTCCAACTTCAATGGTTATTATCTGAGCGTATGGCGGACAGACACCTTTAAACTCTTTCAAGCGTCTTAAAAAAGTCGTTGCTGCGGCGCTCCATATTTCTCATATTTCTCCTACAAAAATTAAACTTAACTGACAACATTCGTTGAACAATTTTATGTTTGTGGTCTGTGTTTTCGCTGGTGGAAGCGAAATTTGTAAATGCGGCGATTCGAGCGAGTTTTATATGCTCCAGTGCTAATATCGCACTGAGCTTATAAAGAGGTCCTATTTCGATTGACATGCTTTAATTGATCAGCTGTGAGCAATCAAACACAACATATATTTCTGTTGATGCATCATTAAGCTTTACAGGGTTTTTTATGTGCACTGCCAAATTTGGTCTAAAGTTGCCTTTGTTTTAATTAAGTCGAAGAAATGTGTTTTTATTTCTAGCTAGGGGTATGTACAGGGTTGCCCATATTCGACGGACCCATCTGGCAACGCCATAACTTTTGACAGAAATGTCAGATCGCTTAATGACACACCGCGTTTGAAGCCTCAGTCCAAGCAGATTTTTACCATGGAACAATACACGCCACGCGAGCGCTCTGAAATAGTTGAAATTTACATTCAACGGAACAAGTCAATTCTGAAAACTCAACGTGCTTTTAAAAAATTTCACATTTTCACATTTCACATTGAATGGGACCGTAAATAAGCAAAATTGCCGTATTTACGCCACTGAAAATCCTGAGGAGATTCAAGAAGTGCCTCTTCATGACGAAAAAGTCACAGTTTGGTGCGGCGTTAGTGCGAAAACGGTCATTGGGCCGTTTTTGTTCCAAAATGAGAATGGCCATGCTGTTACCATCAACCAGGAGCGTTATCGCGACATGATGACCAATTTTGTGATGCCAATTATTCGTCGAAAGCGTATGAGGTAGTTCTGGTTTCAACAAGACGGCGCTCCACCGCACACAAGTCGCATAACAATCGATTTTCTGAAGAAATTGTTTCCGGGCCGTTTGATGTCGAAAAGTGGTGATTTGGACTGGCCACCGCGTTCGCCCGATTTGACGCCGCCTGACTTCTTCTTGTGGGGATATTTGAAGTCAAAGGTTTACGTTAACAAGCCAAGGACCGTAGAAGAGCTCAAGGACAACATTCGTGAAGAAATAGCCGCTATTCCGGCCGAAATGTTGGCGAAATCGATGGAAAATGCTGCAAAAAGGGCACAATACGCCATCAACGCCAGAGGCGGCCATTTGAGAGATATCATATTCCAAAATTGATGTAAACACATCTACTTGGAACAAATTAAATGATTAAGATTGCCAACCGCCAAATTTTTATTTTTTTCTTTGATTTTTTTAAAAAAAACATGGGTCCGTCGAATATGGGCAACACTGTATAAACTAAATAAATTTTTTATTTGTCACCTGTGCTTTAGCGATGTATAAAAAAATTTAGTTAAAGTTTTCTACACCACTAATGACTTGAAAGCAGCCAAAATAAGACTTTCGTGGACCAGAACTTCCATAATTCGTGGTGATTCGCGCTAAATATTTTTATACCCTTTACTCGTAGAGTAAGAAGGGTATACTAAAGTCGTGCAAATGTATGTAACAGGCAGAAGGAATCATTTCCGACCATAGTATATATTCTTGATCAGCATCAACAGCCGAGTCGATTTAGCCTTGTCCGTCTGTCCGTCCGTCCGTCTGTCTGTATGAACACCTAGATCTCAGAGATGGTAAGAGATAGAGGTTTGACATGTATGGGACAAATGCTTCTTTTATCTGCACGCAGATCAAGTTTGTTTTCATATTTTGGCCACGCCCCCTCCCGCCCCCGCAATATGGAAAAAGGTTATATCTCCTACAGTTTTAAAGATAGACGACTCGTACCTTCTAGAGATAGTTAGTAATTAGACAAATGAATCGATTTGCCGCAGAAATGATAAAGTTCGGATAAACGGTTCTCAAGTTATAAGCAAACGAGAGCGTAAGTTAAAGTCGGCTCTTACCGACTTCGATATACCCGTTACTCTTGAAAAAACATGTTTAACAGTGTTCCCGTGTTCCTTAGTGTGACCATCAAAAAAGTATGCAACATTTTTTTAGGGTGGTAGCGGGGAGGGCTTGGTACACTTTTTTGCTTATAACTTAAGAACCGTTCATCCGATCTTTATCATTGTTTCGGCAAATTGATTCATTTTGCTAATTACTAACTATCTCTAGAAGGTACGAATCCTCTATCTTTAAAACTGTAGGAGATATAACATCTTCCCAAATTGCGGGGGCGGGAGGGGGCGTGGCCAAAATTTGAAACAAACCTTGATCTGCGTGCAGATAAAAGAAGCATTTGTCCCATACATGTCAAACCTCTATCTCTTACCATCTCTGAGATCTAGGTGTTCATACAGACGGACGGACGGACGGACAGACGGACAAGGCTAAATCGACTCGGCTGTTGATGCTGATCAAGAATATATATACTTTATATGGTCGGAAATAATTCCTTCTGCCTGTTACATACATTTGCACGACTTTAGTATACCCTTTTTACTCTACGAGTAACGGGTATAAAAAAGTAACAAAAACCCTAAAAACCCCCGCTACCACCCTAAAAAAATGTTGCATACTTTTTGGATGGTCACACTGAGCAACGCGGCAACGCTGTTAAACATATTTTTTCTTGAGTAAGGGGTATATCGAAGTCGGTTAGAGCCGACTTTAACTTACGCTCTCGTTTTAAATTACTATGTTGTCTTGTGTTTGTGAAATCTCCAATATGAATCCCGGCCACCACCAACTTTACATATTTAATTTTTTAGGCGCCATGTCAGCATCAAGAAAAAAGCTGGTTTTAGTTTGTCTCAACGAAGATTTGGCAAACTATTTTTAGATACAGTTTTAAGTAACAAAACCTGTAAAGAGCTGGACTGCATCGAAATCTGTTAAAACTTTCGAGATTTTACCAATGGGCTTGCTCAAAACACCGATATTCTTCCTTGCTGTGATGTATTGCGATCATCGAAGATGGATTCGGTGTTCATCCATAGATTTTCTTTGCCAATATCTTATTTTCTTCTTAATAGTGCGATTCTCAAGAAAAAATAAAAATAATTGTTTTCTATTTTTTTGAATACTTTATCTAGATGTTTAAAAAGGAAATTTTGAACTTTGGGAAACAACAAAATTTTTTTATTTTTGCCCATTAAAAAACAATGTTTAACGCGATTATCGGAAATTCAATAACCTTTCGATTTATACCTTGCTTGAGTCAATCTAACAGTTCTGAGTCGAGGTTGGCTTAAAACGTAAGTTTACCTACCGAAAATTTTTTTTTATATTTTTATTTCTTTTATTCCGCCCTAACAAAAATTGTGCAATCTTTTGAAAACTTGAAAAAAAAATTGTTCTTTAAATTTAAAAAATATAAATAAAAATTTAATTAAAAAAATTTTTATATTTTTGCTTTTATTCCTTTAAGAGAAAAAAATTGATTGCGATTATCTCAATTACTTTGGAAGATATTTATTTAATTCCACTAAATTTGTCATTTCGCCCACTCTGACAAGTTTCAAAGTTCGTTAAAAGATACCACAATTGACCTCCCGCAATTGCCGAAAATTTTTAATAACTCGCGGTCAGGAAGAGACAGGAGTTCTACAGGCTTGTTCCGGTTTTCACTTTCGACAAAAATTTTCGAATTCGAATTGGTTGAATGTGCTGTTGTATCAAATTTATTGGGTTAGATTACAACGTTTTAATTTGAATCCTTCGGGTAAAAAAGTAGTTAGAAGCTAAAGTACGGTTTCCTTGGATGTTTAATAGAAAAGAGAACATGTAAAAATTCGGATTCACTTTAGTCAAAACCGGAACATAACAGCTAGACTTTTCCCAAAAACTTTAAATGAAATTCTAAAACGCCAAAAATATGTTCAAAATTTTTACTTCATCACCCCCCATTGCAAAAAGCTATCTACGCCACTGTTGTATTCAATTTGAAAGCTGCTGCATCTACTCAATTTGATCTCGATCTTCTAATTTTCAAGATCAAAAATTAAAGGTAGCTATTCCCAATTAATACAAATTATATAACTAGAGGAATTCTTTGAATTCTTAGCCGTTTTACGGCGCAAACCTCATTGCGTTTTCGATAAAAATGTATCGATACATTGACTAACCATCAACAGCTGATAACATAGCAAGAAGCGTCTTAAGCACTTGGAAAGATACTTTTAGGTGGAATTAAAAATGGACATTGAAAAGATATGTCTCACCTGTTTAAGTCTAACTGGTCCCTTTCTATCTATTTATGATGATGGATCAGGCAGCTGCCTGGCCGATATGCTTAGGGATTTCACCAAGACGAAGGTGAGTAAATACACAGAATGTGTCGACTTGACTTTACAAATCCATTCCAATTCAGCCGCAACGACAGAATAATTTGCCCGAGAAGGTATGCCTAAACTGTTTGAGCGAAATCAATCATTGCTACACCTTTAAAATCAAATGCGAGAACTCGAGTCGAACTCTGCGCCAGCTGCTGCCCAATGCTTTGCCCGAGCAGCCCGATCTGGAGAATGTGGCTGACAAAACCAGCTGTAACCACCTTGGACCAAGCTGTGCAAACTAATGAAAACACATTAGAAACTGCTACCAGAGAGGTGCAAACAGATGAGATCTGTACCCAGGATCAAGAGCAGAATACTAGCCTAGAGAAGGCACAGGAGCAGGAGGAGTTGGAAGAGGAGGCTGGCGTTGAGGATTTTGATTATGAGTTTAACCCGGAGTCGGCAGAGAAGGAGGAAATGGAGAAACATCCTTTAAAATATGAAACGGATTTGATATTTAATCAGGAAGCTGAACAGGAGACGACGAGTAAAGTGCAAAATGAATATAATTTTTCCATTTTTAATAATTCCAATGGTGAGACAGAGATTTCACCGGCCTCTCCTGCTCTTGCTGCCACGCAGGTAACCACGCGGAAAAGTGCCGCCAAATTACTGCTCCAACAACAGCAGCAGGAACAGGAATTTGAGTCGCCACAAAAACCAGAGTCCAAGAGAAGTTCCCGTCGACGCCCGGCCGAAAAATTGGAGAATCTGGCTGAAGTTTCGTCCCCTTCACCTACCAAACGCGTACGCAAATCTCTTAACTCAACAGCAGACGGCTCTGTGCCCGCCACTCCCGTGGCCGAGCTGAAATATCGCTGTGACCGTTGTAATGCCGGCTTTGCCCTGGAGAAATCCTTGATCATACATCGTCGTCAAAATGGTTGCACCAATCGCAATTTCAAGTGTAAAGATTGTGACAAAGTTTTTGTTTCGCCGGATCATTTGGCGGAGCATGAGGCCACACATGGCTCGTACAATTGTCAAGAGTGCGGATTGCTGTGCGAGTCCAAGGAACAGTTGGGCCGGCACATGGTTCAGGGGCATAAGCGTAATTTGCGTAATCAGTGCAATGTGTGTCAGAAGGGTAAGTTTAGTCCAGCTAAACGAGTTACATTTTATGACATTTCCTTCTTTTTCCTTCAGTCTTCACCATGCTCTCAACACTGCGAGATCACATGCGCATCCATACGGGCGAAAAGCCCTTCGTGTGCAACATTTGCGGCAAGAGTTTCACTCAAAACGCCAATCTGCGCCAGCACAAGCTACGTCATTCGGAAACCAAAAGTTTTAAATGCGATCAATGCTCCAACTCGTTTGTGACCAAGGCCGAGTTGACGTCCCATATACGCACCCATACAGGAGACAAGCCGTTTGAGTGTGAAGTTTGTATGGCCAAGTTTACCACCAGCTGTTCATTGGCCAAACACAAACGTAAACACACTGGCGAACGACCCTATGCTTGCGAAATGTGTCCCATGCGGTTTACCGCTCTTAATGTGCTGAAGAATCATCGTAGAACCCACACTGGGGAAAGACCTTACGTGTGTTTGCACTGTCCAAAGAGCTTCACGCAACGCGGTGATTGCCAGATGCACCAGCGTACGCACGAGGGTGATAAACTATACGTTTGTCCTGTCTGCAGTGAGGGATTTAAGACCATGGCCGAATATCGTTCACATTTGTCTGTACATGAACAGCAGGATAAACGATTGATTCACCATTTCACCTTGTTGAGTAACAAGGAGAACGGCAATGAAGGACTGGTGAATGAATTGGATGAGGAAGGGGAGGAGACATCATTAATGCTTTAAGTTTGTATGTAGTACTTAGAGTAGTAAGTAAGTGTGCTTGTGTGCGTGACTTGGCAGACTCAAAATGGAGCTGATTTAGTTTCAGTTAAGTTTTTATTTCATTCAATTCGTTTCCAAATACCTTGATCAACGAACTTGTAATTGGTCTATGGGTTATTGGAGATATTCTTATCATATCAATAAATAGTTTTAGAAAACAAAATCGAAGCAGATTAGAAACCAACTTTCTTCTGAAAATTGTTGGCTTTTTTTGTATCTATACCCCATTTTTATCTACTGTCAGAATTCTGTTCCGACTGTTTTAACCGATCTTATATTTTTTAATTCAATATTTAAAGTTCCGATTACGCATTTCATATCGGGTGGCTTGAATTGGGGTTTTTACAAAGAGAAATCCCATCCCTAGTCATTGGGATACGTTCAGACTAGGGTTGTCGATCATTTCGTTTAAAATCGTTCTTTCCTTAAAAAACTTAAAAAACATTGGATAGATTTCAGGGAAAGTTTTGTAAAAACACTTCTAATAAGCTTTATTCTTGTAGTTTCTAGCTTTTTTTTAAAACCGAAATTGCGGAAAAATTTACAAACAGCGGGAAGCGGTAATTCTGGCTTCTTATAACCTTGAAGAGGGTATATTAAAATGGTACGGATGTTTGTAACGCATAGAAGGAAGCTTCTCTGAGTTGATATAGCCATGTCCGTCTGTTTCCATGCTAACTCCTCCATCAGTTTTAATGCTATCCTAACCAAACTTTGCACTCAGACTTTTAAAAAAAAACACCTAAAATATAAAATACAAAAAAAAAAATAAGTAAAAAAAAAAAATATAATTAAATTAAATTTATTTTTTCCAAACAAAAAAAAAAAAAAAAAATATATTTTTTATTTTATTATATTTTTTTTTATTTTTTTTTTTTTTTTTTTGAAAGAAAAAAAAAAAAAAAATAAAATCAATATTATATTATATTATATTTAATTTTTAAAACCTTTAAAAAAAACAAATTAAAAAAAAAAAAAAAAAGAGAAAAGGAAGGAGGGGGGGGGGGGTGGGGGGTAAAACCCAAAAAAAAATTTTTTTATAAAAAAAAAAACTACAAAAAAATTTTTTTTTTTTAAACCCACAAACAAAAAATCCCTCGTACAAAAAAAAAAAAAGGGGGAAAAACGACTGACCAAATAAATAAAAAGATTGTTATTATTCGTCCAAAAAAATGGTGAGAGTGATGAAAGTGCATAATCGGCCGTGTTCTACAAACCTCTAACAACCCAAAAGCAACTCAAAAGCAATTGTCGGTGTTCCTAAAACCTCTGTTGGTTGTTTTCAAATGTTGCACATTTTGTGGTCGACATTTGGCCTATGTTTTGAATAAAGAAATTTGGGCCAAATAGAATAATGAGGAACACAACTTGAATGCTTAACCGATTGAATTGCATTAATATTATTAAAGTTTTTAAGGGTTTTAAGTTATAAAAATTAATTTTTAAATATTGTCCACCAAAACAATGCAAACGTCTGACAGCTGCAGAAAGCAACAATGAGCAAAACCTGCCAACTTCTTCCAATTATGATAATAAAGTTTTCGGAGTTCTAATTTTCTTTTCAAAATTAAGAGTTTATGCTCTTAAACGATGTACAAATTTAACAAGATTATGTGGATAAATGAGCAGTGTAATAAAATATGATTTATTAGGTTAACTCAATGAAGTATCGAAAATAAAGCTAAATTAATTATTATTATCACAAAAAAAAAAAAAAAAATAAAAAAAACTATTGATAAATTATGTCGGCGATAATTTCAAACCACGAAATGTAAGACAAGTTGTCAGCGGTGTAACTTTCAACTTCACTTTTTACATATATTTTGATTTTTAAAAGTTGTAGGATGACTTTATGGTGGCTACATTGAACTCCGGAGGAAAAGGCAGTAATGCCATATGGAACAGCAGTTGCATATCTCGGCAGAAAAACAGCTTACTCTGTCAAAAATAAAAAAAGGATTGCATCATTTCTGAAACTCTTGCAACGATTTTTTTTCCTGTCTGCTCCTAGCAATATACAAAGCAATTAATGCAACCGCGGGCATTTTTGAATTTATTTTTGTGCACTCCATGCACTTGTAAGCAACAGGGTTGTCAATACAAAATAATTACTTGGCGGGTCAGGAGTTTATTTTAATTCTTAACCCGATAAAAAATGAGTATTATTGGCTTAAAAAATTCTTTATTAGTTTTGGAACTCAGTGCATACCAAAAACGCTTTCAGCATTTGGTTTACAGACTTTTGAAATAATTTGAATTCAACATTTATTTAAATTATTTTGAAGCCGACAACTCCTGCCGTGGCAGCCACAACGCAATAACTTCCAGTCAGCTTTTTTTGCCAGCGACTCCGAAGCTAACTCCGAAAAATGAAATCTCCGACATTTGTGGAACACCGACATTTGGATTGGTTGTTTTCAAAAACAACCACCCCTAAATTTAGAGATTTCTGGAACACATCGGAATAAGACGGGGTTTCTGCGGAATTCCACCCGGAAAAGTCTAAAGTTTGTGTGGAAATTTTATTTTTTGTCCGATTGACTTGAAACTTGGTTTGTAAGCATCCCGCGTTCACGAATTTGGAAAATTCGCCCACGAGGAAAATGGCCGGAAAATTCTGACATTTACAATCCTTTGAAAAAAGTTAGAAATAGCCTGAAAATTTTTGCGGTAGCTAAAAAAACGCTAACGTACTGAAACGATATTTTTTATTGATTTTGTTAAATTCAATTCATCAAATTCTCGTTACCGAGCCGTCCAGATTAAATAAATTCGCAATGAGGGTTTCGTTACAGAACTACATTTACAAATACTAGCTTATATTAACGTAGGTCTTATTTTTACCTAAGATCAGTCGCCAGCTGAGTCTCTTTGCGTGTGGTTTTAGGAATATATTTTTAAACAGCTAATAGGAGCATAGCTTAACATTTAGCTCAGCCACTGCATGGTAATCTTAAGGGTGAGTTGTTAAGGTTCTATTTATTGCAGCATGTGTTTACAATTTGTGTACATACAGGGTTGTCCATATTCGACGGACCCATCTGGCAACGCCATAACTTTTGACAGAGATATCAGATCGCTTAATGACATACCGCGTTTGAAGCGTCAGTCCAAGCAGATTTTTACCTTGAAACAATACACGCCACGCGAGCGCTCTTAAATAGTTAAAATTTACATTCAACAGAACAAGTCAATTGTGAAAACTCAACGTGCTTTTAAAAAATTTCACATTTCATTGAATGGAACCGTAAATAAGCGAAATTGCCGTATTTACGCCACTGAAAATCCTCAGGAGATTCAAGAAGTGCCTCTTCATGACGAAACAGTCACAGTTTGGTGCGGCGTTAGTGCGAAAACGGTCATTGGGCCGTTTTCTTCCAAAATGAAATGGCCATGCTGTTACCATCAACCAGGAGCGTTATCGCGACATGATGACCAATTTTGTGATGCCAATTATTCGTCGAAAGCGTATGAGGTAGTTCTGGTTGCAACAAGACGGCGCTCCCACCGCACACAAGTCGCATAACAATCGATTTTCTGAAGAAATTGTTTCCGGGCCGTTTGATGTCGAAAAGTGGTGATTTGGACTGGCCACCGCGTTCGCCCGATTTGACGCCGCCTGACTTCTTCTTGTGGGGATATTTGAAGTCAAAGGTTTACGTTAACAAGCCAAGGACCGTAGAAGAGCTCAAGGACAACATTCGTGAAGAAATACCGGTATTACGGGCCGAAATGTTGGCGAAATCGATGGAAAATGCTGCAAAAGGGCAAAAATACGCCATCAACGCCAGAGGCGGCCATTTGAGAGATATCATATTCAAAAATTGATGTAAACAAATCTACTTGGAACGAATTAAATGATTAAGATTGCCAAGGGCCAAAAAATTTTATTTTTTTCTTTGATTTTTAAAAAAACATGGGTCCGTCGAATATGGGCAACCCTATTTAATTTTTAGTTTGATCGTAGTTTATCGTCTTCTGCAGCTGAACTTATGTAGGTCTGATTGGTCCCTATCTTTTTTAAGCATACTGCTGGCACATCAAAATTATGACAGCATTTGTACCATTTGAACCAACCATAACACTTGCGTTGTCCGTGCCGATTCCAATAAAATTCGCAAGTATTAATTTAAGTTGTTAGTTGCTTGGTTCCTGGCAGAGGCTGTTTACAAACGTTTTCGAGTCGCCTTCCTCGAGCGGGACTAGGAATAAAAATGTGGAGACCATGACGCTCCGTGTTGAACTTAAATAAGATTATTTGTGTTCTAGAATGATTAGCATTATAACTTACCAAGTGTCTTGCAGACAGTAATATCAGTACTCTCATCAAAGCTGTACTTGGCATCACCGATGTCCTCTCTTAGTAGCCCTTGATTGTTTGGCGTCAGAACATTTTTTATAATCCTTCATAATTTGATCTAAGAAGCTTCATAGCACAACCATCTTGAAATTTGTTTCCACCCAACAATTCCAAATGGTCAATTGGGCTGATAGATGAAGATGAATGTGCGGCATTATAAAAACATAATGCAGCCTCTTGTTGACAGGTTTTCGAAGGAATAGATGCAACAAACGGCATTTTATTCGTCTGTGCAAAAGATGCGGAAGAAGAAACGCAGTTCGGTCTATATTGATCTCTAGTTTATGGTTTATATGAACTCAATAATGGGTGCTGACAAATGTGGTACCCACTATCACGGTTTTTCGATGCATGTTACCATCTCTTGAGGACTCATTTTATTGGTTAGCATCTCAATATGTTTAAAATCTTACAAAATTCTATCGAGTGGTTTTCCATTAATCCGATTTTCTAAGCTGGACCTCTATGGGCGGGGTACTAACCGCTTATCCATCGGAGGCGGGAATTTGGTAAAACAGTTGTGGTGACTCCCTTCATCTTTAGTGAATTTTCCAAAATTTTAGCGCTCATCTCTTTTTGACCAGCAACAAATGTTGTAACTGTGTGTTGCTAGTATACACTAGTGGGCATAAATATTTTGACCAAAAATAATTCATAAATAAACCATTATATCTTTTAAACAAAAAATCCTAAAATTTTGAAATGTGTATCGGATAATGGTATAAAAGTAAGCTTTCAATAACACATAAGTAGTACACAATCGGCTGCTTAGGATAGAAAATATAAATCAAAATATGCCTACGTATTTTGCATGAAAATTTCAATTTTTTGTGCTTTTCATGAGCTACACTGGCGCCAGTTAGTTTTTGAGCTAGAACGCACCCAAATATGCATTATTGCTTTAAAAGCGATCTTCGCAGATCGATCACGATCTTATATCTTATAGAAATGAAGAAAGTATGAACTACAATTTACAGATAAAACTAAGTACTATAACTTGACAAATCAAATTTTTAAAAAAAAAGCTCGTTTCTAGGATATAGAATCCAGGTAAAATGGGCAAATAGGGTCTTTTTTGCATTTTTATGTCCATTTACAATTAATCCATTAAAGATATGCAATTTCTAAAGCCAAATTCGGGTTCAGCGTGAAAGACTTGTCTAGAACCAATCATTGTTTTAGCATTTGAGGTCCTGTGCTGAGAATAAATCCATTTCGAAATCTTGTCAAAATACTTATGCCAACCCCCATTTGCACATTTTGATTTATATTTTCTAACCTAAGCAGCCGATTGTGTACTACTATGTGTTATTGAAAGCTTACTTTTATACCATTATCCGAGATAAATTTCAAATTTTTAGGATTTTTTGTTTAAAAGATATAATGGTTTATTTATGAATTATTTTTGGTCAAAACAATTATCCCCACTAGTGTAGATGTGCCCATTAAACGCGAACTTGACGTGCTCAAGAAAAACGAGGTATGAGGAGTTGCTACCTGATGCCTCAAGTTTCACAATTTATTGGTCTCAATCCCAGGCTATTAAAAAAGTTGAATTTTGTTCCACAGTGTTATTAAATGATATAGTGTTATATTTCGATGCAGTACATTCCACCACCGAGAGAATAAAACCTTCCTCCTCGCTCTATAGTATAGTATATAGGCGCAGGCTATTTCTTTGCGTACGACAACAACATATGCGTGTCTTGCGCAATGGCTGTGGGCGCCCCTGCTCTATACCTTAAAGTTCCAGAGTTATTCCATTGGAATATTCAAGATGTGCATAGAACTCATTTGGTACAATACATGTGAATTTGTTGGATTTAGGTAATATTTTATCTTATAATGGTATATAAACTATTTTTAATAATTAATAGAGACACCTTGAGCCTTTGCTAAATTTTTGGTCTAAAAAAAACCATTGAGTGAAAATTTCGCTTTGAGTCTTTCGACATTCTTAAATTTGTTGTTATTGACGTAAACACGCCTGGCTAAGATACCCACAATATTCTCAATTGGGTTTAGGTCAGGGGTTTATAAGTTGATCACTTAAGAAGCGCTGGGTCTCTCTGCTCTTGTGAATATATGCATTATCTTGCATAAAAACAAGATCTCTTTCCATGTTTTTTTTCCAAAAATGGCAGAAGACGATCCTCCAATACTTTTTTGTATTCTCCACTGTTCATCCTGCAGCCTGTGAAGCACAGATCAAGCGTGAAAGGCTCCCCAAACCATTGCGGATCCGCCTCCGAAATCGCGTTTGGAAAATATAAGTGGATCCTTACGCAAATCTCTCCAATAGTGCCGAAACCCATCTGGGCCGTCGGGACAAAAATTTTTTTTATCAGAAAAAATTTTTTATTTTTTATTTAATGAAAATATTGAACAAAGCTGTATAAACAAAATTAAGTTAAAATGTTATACCAAGGCCCAGTTTCTCTCCAAGTTTTTTTTCCACAAATTGAAGTCGTGCTGTTTTGTGGGGCGGCTTTAAGAACGGAGCCTCCTCCGGACTCCTTTGACAAAGCACTCCGATTATTGCAGCGTCCGCCAAACAGTCATCCGTGACACACTACGTGATCGACCGATTTTCCGCGATATTTCGCTTAAATTAAAGCCAACATCGTTGTAGGCTCTTATCCTTCCCTTTTCCTCGTTTTTATACACTTGAAAAGTGTATTATAATTTTGCCCAGAAGTTTGCAACGCATAGAAGGAATCATCTCCGACCACATAAAGTATATATATTCTTGATCAGCATGAGGAGCTGAGTCGATTCAGCTTTGTCCGTCCGTCTGTCCGTCCGTCCGTCTGTCCGTCTGTCTGTTTCTACGCGAACTAGTCCCTCAGTTTTGGAGCTATCAAGCTGAAACTTTGCACAGAGTCTTCTTTTTTGCGCACGCTGCTAATATGTCGGAGCCGGCCGGATCGGATAACTACTTCTTGTAGCTGCCATACAAATGTTCGGTCGGAAAATGGATTTTAGTGAGAAAAACTGTTTTGCTCTCAATATAACTGCTCTCAAACACGGTCATGGGTAATATGTAATGTTTTAAAGCTGATCTGCGAAGTTTGGTCGAAGTCGCTAACCGTTGAGACAAGCTTTCAAGTGTATCAAAACTTCGGTACAGACGAAGTTAGCTTTGCCTTTCTCGTTTATTACAAATTCATTCAATTGTTAGCAGATATATAAAAAAATTAATTGAAACCAAATCTTTCTCTCCAGCCGCAATATTTGAAATATGTCGTATAATTTTGATACACTTGCAGACATGACAAAAATCGAAATTGTTTTTTTTACCACTACTTGAAAACGCAAGATGCAATCAGAGATAAGAATATCAGATTTTAAGCAGAATTCATTAAGCTTTCATTCTGCATACTTGATCTCGTTGTATAATGCTTTCCCATTCCCATTGATTTCGTTGCTTTTCCATTCTCTTACGAGGGTCGAAACTAAAATTTTCGGGGTGTCGTATAATTTTGGGCAGGAGTGTAGTTGTACCAGGGTTGGTAAAAGTCCACACTACCGTTAAATCGTTTCTGAATCACAGTCCAACCAGGACCTGCTATATTACCAATGGCGTAGCGTGGGGTTATGCCGTCCGGGGCGAAAGTCGACTGAGCCGCCCTCTCCCCCTTGAATAGTTCTAAATTTTAAAATTCTTTCTAAAATTAAAATAAAGTTTTTCTTATTCTTTGCATCAAAAACTTTTCTGTAACATAAAGGGACGTACGCAGGATTTTGATTAGGGATGACAAAGACCTAAATTTTTCGAGGGGTATTATTTTCCTAAAGTTGTTATCATCGTTAAGTATTATCGGAAAATATTCTTTAACTGTGGGATATATAAGAAGGATGCGCCGCAGGGAAAAATTTTATCGCAAACGCCGCAAAAGTGGAAAAAAATTGACTTCGATGGACCGAAACAAAAATTATTTCGAGGTCGAACATAGTTTTCTGGTTTGATGGCAAATGCGTTTCGAATTAGCTTTCGTTGTAGTCTGTCGCTGAGGTTTTTACTGGAGGCTGATATAATTAGACGAGTTGGACTACGTTTTTTGGAAACATAACATCACCCAAACTGTGGAAGTCTATCCGTTCGAACTGAGTGACAAAGATGCTTTAGATTAGAAATAGTACATGAGATTGTCCTGCTCATTGGGCGCCATTATGATCTAAGAAATTGAAAGTTGTCTAGTTGCCAATCCTAGTAAACCCCAAATATTCGGAAAATATCGCGAAATCGATGGATAGCGAACTATGAAGAATTAATGTAAAATATTATTTGGTGTTTGTTAATTGGTCTTTTATAATTGACACTACAAATTTGTGTAACAAGGAATTCAATAACTCTTTCTGAATTGATTAAAAAGTTTATTTAAAAACAACTTTCTGATTTTGCTCATCTTGAAGTGCAGAATCTTGCAACATTCTCCATGTTGAAATAACAGCAGAGTCTAAATAACCTTCAGGAATACCACTATGTATTAATTTAAGAGAATAATCAATATACATTTTGTAATTATTTGAAACTCGGCGCCATCAGAATTTGCCGCCCGGGGCGGGTTGCATCCCCTTGCTACGCCACTGTATATTACGTTAGCATCTTACTGAGAAGAGACTCAATTAGAATGCTTAATATTTTGAATTCCTGAATGCTATTCAATACGACTGCAACTAAATCGGGCAAATTTTTTAACAGGGCCTGTGCTTTTCGTTAGGTTTCCTTTAAGATTACTTGGTTTGGCTTCTAACCAATTATTAGTATCATAATTTCGTGATTTGGCATGAGAGGACTCTGCCTGAATAAATTCTTCAATTCTTTTAAATTCTTTTTGTTACATTTTTTAATGCCAAGTTTACCACACCAACATAGGGATTCACCTTACCTTTTCGCTTTAGTGGGATTCATTTGATAAGTAAAAGTACAATTTAATTTTAATCGTAGTAAAAAGCTTACAACTGTTTGTGTATGGTTTATCAAATCTAGTAAAACTGTCCAAATTGTGCGGGTGTGGGCTGCAAAACTGAGGTGGATGAGGCCGCCACCGCTGCCTCGGCAGCTAACACTAAGGCAGCGCCCGTGGTTACTGGCGGTTCGCCCTGAAACCAATTGACCAGCTCGTGATGTGAACTTTGCACGCATTTCCGTTGATCGGCTATTAAATTCTCCGAATATTTCACATGATTTGCATAGGCCTCTTTCTCATGATGTGCATCCTTGGACATTCGATGCAGATCCTTGAGAATGGCTGAGCCCCAAAGTTGGACATGAATATCGGGTATTTTACTGGCCAGCTGCATGGCAGGTGTAACCATGTTCATACTCTCCTTGGAATTGCCTATGCTAAGAAAGACGTGTGAGAGCAGGACCAATGAGCAGCTGGTTAAACGGTTCAAATCCTCAGCATTGGCCATTTTAAGAGTTTCCCGCAGAAAGCGTCTGGAAGAAAGGGAAAGTTGAGTTTTGTGAACATTTTGTAACATTTTCTCTACTCACTTGGCCTCATGGAAACTGTTTTTATGAAATGCGTGCAGTCCTTGCACATAATAGAATCCACCCATCAGCGCCTGGCTGCTATATGTGTGCGTATTCTCCGTGGACACTGCATCCAGGATTTGCTTTAGATCCGCATCCCGTTTTGTGCGCAAATAAATGATGGCCAAATTAAGATTGGCAAACAATTTCAGATCCCGCTCGGTAGTCTCACTCACACAGACCAAAAACTGTCGCTCCGCGTGCTCAAAGAAACTGGTGGACATGGAGTATAAACCAATCAGGCAATGCAACTGTGCCGAATGGCGTTTGAGCAGACTCCTGCGTTGTGGCGCAGCCAAACAAACATCGCGGGCAGCGGCTATCTCACGTATGGCCAACTCTCGATTACCCATGACCATGCGACACATGACAATGTGTTCGAGCAGGATGACCTTAAACACCGACAATATGGGTTTGTCCTCTTGCAGTTTCAGTTTCTCAATTTGGGTCAAGGCCTTTTCCGTATATTTCTGCGCCTTGTCCATATAGCCAGCCATCATGGAATGCGACACAGTGACCAGATAGACCAAGACATAAAGTTGCTCTTTGGGTAGCCAGACAAACATTTCCAGTTGGTTGGAGCCAAAGATGGCCTCATCTGTGGGCCAATTGGGGGCCATAATGGTCTGTATGGACATTTGCAATTGCTTCAGACTAGGCTTGACCGTCTTCACCTGACCCAAGGCCAGATAGTAGCATACTTGCAGTACCAAAAAGAACACCTTCAAATACTCCTTCTGATGCGGGTTGGGTATGTTGTTGTCTATAATCTGTCCAGCTGAATTGAGCAGGGCCAACACATCGTTGGTCTTACGCTCAATCATTAAAATCATGGCACGCGAGAGCAAAAATAACACCTTCAAGTAGGTGGCACCGCCTCCTCGGCCGATTCGGCACCCACAGCCA
>JAEIFU010001489.1:0-67195 GCA_018904235.1 Lordiphosa stackelbergi | reverse complement strand
CGATAGTATCCAAAGGGATACTATTTCCACCTAAATTTCGACATTTACTCAAAATTTCCGTAGTATACTGAATATCGTGATATTTTTTCTGTGTAGTAATGAAATTTGTGTTGTCTGATCTAAGTATGCAGGCAAATATTTTGCCCACATTTTAATGAAAATTTTGCTAAATAGGCCAAATTAGCGAACTTTTCGGTCACATTTGAACAAATATTTTGCGTATAAGAAGAGCGAGAGAGAATTTGGTTGTTCCCCCAACTCCTTGTAGTGTATAAATCAAAGAGTATCTATGGTCGATTTGTTCATCACATCTTTGATATCAGCAGCTTCATTTTCTGCTCATCCCCGCTCTCCTTTACAATTTCCCTCTGCTTATCGTTACTATCGGCTGTTCCCCATCTAGAAAAGCTACTCCCCCCCCCCACCCCCACCCGCACACCGCCTCCTCCCAATTGCTGGGCTTGCAGGCTGGTTCCGTCTGATATGGGAGCCATCCATCTCTCTATCTATCTATCTGGTGCGGTCGTCAGTTTGAGTTTCGGTTTCTTAATTATGTTTGCTAGCTGGCTGGCTGTCTGATTGTCTGGCTGGCTGCTGTTTGCTCCGCTCCGCATTTTTCGGAGCATCCGTTTTGTCGATCTCTTGGACTGATAGCGCAATTTATGATTTACGTGGTACGTACATTGCGTTGTGGCATTTGGTTTTTGCCTTACATTCAATTTTCATTGCCTGTCATTATTATTTTGTTGTTTGCTTTCGATTTTGATTTCGGTTGCCAAGCTCTCGCATGTCTCGCTGTCTCTCTCGGTGTCTCTGTGCAGAGAGATCGAGGTCAGCGATAAGGCCGCGACTTTTTGTTTGCCACGTCAAAGTCGAAAAAGGCATTTGTTGTCGATTACACTCTCCCGACTCGACCACCAACCACCACAAGCCACCATATAAGCCCGCATTCTTCGAAAATGGCCTCATGCGATAACTTAGCGCCATCAGGTGGGCTAAGCCCCCGATTCCCCCGCACCCCGCCTCCCCTCTCCATTTCTTATAATTATTTTATAAGTGCGTCTTATCCCTCTCGGCATGCCACTCGGTTGATTCACTTGGCGACGCTAATTTTCCATGTCTCTGGAATGAGAAGAAGTAGAAGAAGTTTGCTTGTGGCTTGGGCGATAATTCCATGTAGATTAGCGGCTGAGTGCAGCAGTAAGAGAAGAGCCAGAGACGGAGACGGAGACGGCCTTCGATAACAGCTCGCCACACGCTGCAGCCACTTGGGATGGAGCTGAAGCTACGCTAAGGTCTGGACATTGTCCACACGTCGTCATCATAATGTAAAGCAAACCCAGACAAGATACAGGAAGGAAAAAGGTTTTCAAGTTGAATATCTCTTGAAATTTGTTATCCAAAATGAAGTCTTTCGAGAGAGAGAGAGAGAGCTTGCTGATGGCTTTTATAGGGTAAGCGCCTTGTTGTGTAATTTTATAAATTCTTTTCAGTTTTCAAATAGGTTTGTACTTCTCAAATCATTTTTGAAATAAGAATTTCAATTTTTAAATCGAAAGGAATAACAGAAAATGTTTGGGAAAGTGTCGGGAAGAACCAATTGCAATTCTTCGAAAGCTTGTAACCTTTGCACATTCATTAAATTGTCGCATACTATTTGGTCGTTTGACTTTAATCAAAATGTCTAGACCGCTAAGAGTGCGGGGTAAAGAAGGGAATTTTTAAATTTTCTTTATAATTGAATAGATTACTTCTAAACATTTCATTCCTCATCCAAAATAAACGAAAGCATAAAAGTAAAGTCGGCCCTGCCCGACTTAGATATACCCGTTACTCAGTGGAAGAAATAATAAATGTTCCTGAGGGGGAAAGCCGAAAAGTATGCAACATTTTAACTTTTTTACTTTTGCTTTACTTCTAACAGTTTTGTATTAGATTTATACTTTACTTCTCGATACTTCACATCTGCGCAAGGGCTTAAATATGAAATTCATATATATTCATTGGTTTTGAATCCAGAGTAGGAATCCCATTGGATTTAAATCGAAAATCAACGAATTATATAAATTGTATTTACAATATTTTACTTACTTTGGGATTCGAACACGATTGGAAAGTCACCTCAACGCATTGCGCCATCACATACAATGATTCCTACATACCTAAGACACTACTTGTATTGATACCATCTGCCTATTTAGACACATCCATAATTTCATAAATGGAACCACTTGTAATTCTCAAGTTGAAATTCCTTGGTGAATTTTGGTGTTTAACTAATTGATTTTAATATACAATTTTACAGTAAAACACAGTTACAATTCGATTTTTCCCTGACTGCATAGATTCAACACCCACCAACTTGGTTGGGTATATTAGGATGCAGTCAAAAAGCATAAGGATGGGAATCATAATTTTTTTACAGAATTGAATTCTCATGAGACGTAATTTGTATGTGTACAAATTTCGAATCTTTAGCTTAAAAAAATCATGTATCCAGTGGGACATTATCAAGCCTTTAATGGTGAGCCTCTGTTAAATGTCATATCCTTACTCTTGGAACTGTTAAGGCTTAATAGATTATCTTTACAAAAAATCCAAGTAAGCTTGCAAATTAAAGCGGAAAACTAAGTCATTATATGTTAAACATCAGGTAAATTCAATTTTTACTATTTTTCAGGAAAAGTAACTTTGGTTGTTTAATCTGTTTATCTAAACTTATATTATAAGAAGCTTTCGGTTCACAATATCAACTTGATACCTGATAAACGAAACCCGAGTATCTTTTTTAAAAACCTTTTTCCATTTTTTCGTTTTTGACGATTTTTGAAATGTTTATAAATTTAAAAAATTTTTTCAAAACGTAAATTCGGTGGGAGTGTCGAGATCTAATTTTTTTTTTATTAAAAAATAAAAAGTTGAATTTTGGAGCCTGTTCGATTTGAAAAAGAATGACCCAAATGTTAAACATATTTCGTTACGCTTATAGCGGGAAGTGACTTTGGATGTTTGTCTGTTTTCTAAACAATTTAATAGAAGCTTTTCACCGAAACTTTTTTGGTTGTCATCCTAGCAAAGAAATTCAAATGATTCTTTCATTTTATAAGTATTTCTGGTCATTTGAATATTTTAAAGTATTCAAAATGTCTTTTAGGCTATTTCTCCCAGATTATAAGCCGCCCATGTAAATACCAATCGAGCCAGCCCACACCGCTCCTGTTATGGCTAGTTCTTCTTTTAGTGCTGCCACCTACTAGCCACCTTGATACGCCCGCCGAGTACCTACAGTCTATGGAGCTGGGTGTGATTACGTCTATGACCTATGTGGGTCCCGACTAGGGTTGTCAATATTTTATCGATATATCGATATTTTTGTTGGACGATAAGGGTTATTCCGATATGATATTTTGTATGCCGATATTGGCGATTATCGATATTTTTATAAACGATATATCAGAAAAGTTACTATGGTAATAGGTGCAAATTATATGGCTAGCCTGATAAATCATCAAGTACAAACAACAAGAACTTATCATACACGTATGGATGCAGAAATACACTGCAATATTAGGTGGCAGTGTTAGGATATATTGAAGATATCGTCGCCAATAGCTTATAGGAGAGCGAGTGCGGATGAATTGTTCGTGCTGTGTGAAAGTGAATTTCGATACTTTACTCTCTTGGACTCAGCTTCGGCAAGCGTTTAAATTTGTTTATATGTTAATCGCGAAATGTCTTCGGCCCCTAGGGGTATCAGGTGGCAATCGCTGACTTACAGACACCCGCAGCAGAATGACTGGAGAACACATTAGGCGGGTTCTCTTAAATTCTTTACTTGATATTTTTTTAAGCATAATCCGTAAGTCTTTAAAGCCAACACTCAGATAAGATACAAATTTAGTTCGTCCCAATACTTCACATGAATCTGCTCTAAAATCAAAACAATTTTTAACAGAAGCCTTTCTTATACGAAGTTATGTGCATATCAAAGTTTGTATCTCTTTTGAGTACACGTTTAAGGAAAAGAACTCTGACTATTAATGTAATTTGAAAAAATGTACAGTGTTGTTTCAGAAAACTATAGGAAACTGTTGAAAAGATTAGATATAACAGTCTCTAGAAATCCTCACTAGCAGTTTTATAATGAAGACGTTCCTTTTAAGCTTTTCAGTTTTCTTAAGATATAGAAAATAACGATAATATCGATATATCGATTTTTTGAATGCGTCCAAATACGTTATTGAAAATTTATATTTTTGATATTATCGATATTGATATTTTGAGAAATATCGACAACCCTAGTCCCTACTAGTTATATTTTTCCCAATGCAAAATTTGGAGATCACTATAGCAATCTGCCTTAGCTTATTAAGCTCTATTTGCACGACCTGATCACTCAGATGGGTATTTGTCAGACCTAACCTCATCTGATCAACTCAGTTTCGCTTTTACACATGTCTGAAAAGCTCAGATAAGCCAGTTACAGAACTATTGGCTCAAAGGAATCGTCTGGTTCCTATGAACATTGTGACGTTGCTTTGAATACATTTAAGAAGAGGACAAGAAAAAAAAGCTTTATTCATTTATTAAAGAAGCATTAAAAAATATAGTTGCCATCCTAGCAAGTTGCCCAAAGGTAAACAAGCAATATGGAGCCGTGACTGGCTTCGACGCCGAACAGAAGATGGAGATGTGGCCGATCAAATTCGATAACAAATGTATTTTGTCAGCCAAAAGGTGGCAGCCCCAGCACACTGCAATTAGGTCACACTGTTACTTGATAGCTGAGTGCTCAGGCCAAAAAGAACCGGTTCTATTTCGTCTGATCGCTCATCTGAGTAGCTTCATGTCTACTCAGCCGCCTTTTTGCACGGTCTGACAGCAAATCAGACGAGAACTCAGCTGAGTGATCAGGTCGTGTAATAGAGCTTTAGACTTAAGTTGAAGTAGTCCAAAATAAAGGACTATTACTACGTTTATGCGATGCTCATTTTGAAAAATCATTTCATGAAATTGCGTCCGAAGTGCGTGCATAAACACCATTTCATGAATTCGACTTACACACGAAAGTTGACTATGAAATGCCGCGGCGCAGACAACTTAACGTTGCGTTGGTGTTGCCAGATCTTTTGTTTTCTCATATGTGCGCTGATCATTTTGCGAATTTACAAACGCTGCATAAACAGGAACAAATTTGATTTTGCAAATTAAAGAAATCGTGGCATTTAATAAATGAATTTCTTAAATCTACTTGATTTAACAAACTTTTTCATTCCCAATTTTAATAAATCATGATTATTGAGATTGCATGAAATAAGAAAAATATCGATTTTAAAAATTACAACATTGCTTCGTTCGTTATAACTTTAAAGTTCTGAATGAATGCACCTTGAAAATCATTTTACTTATATAACTCTGTACTTTGGTTTGAATGAATCGAACTCTTACAAGTTTGAATCAAAAAATTTTTCGAACTTAATGTCCAATACTCAGATGAAGTAAAAATTTAGTTTGACACAGTACGTCACATGAGATAAAACACTTTTTAAATTCTGATATCTGATTGCTGTAAATGAATGACTGTGCCGAACAAAATATTTATCACATTTGAGTACAGGCGTCAATGGCATACTAGGTATTTCAGTAGTCGATTTCAGCACTCTTTTTGGAATTGTTTTTTTTTATTTTTCGCAGATTTTGTGGCTGTGATTTTGTTGTTGTTTCTGTTCATTTTGTTATCTGTCATGCATATCCCCATATAAGTATGAACCACACACCGAACCGACGCGACGACTCATCGACTTGCTTCGACTTGACTCCCATGTCCAGTGCGACTCAACTCGCTCTCAGCTTATCGCTTGCACAATTCTTGGTATTTGTTTTTCAGTTTGCTTTTCCTTTTGATTATCGATTTAGTATGCAAAAATATTACATTTATAGATGGTGACTTACCTTTTCCCTTCTTTAGTCGTACGATTGTTTGTTTGTTTACCACAAAAGGCTCGAAAAAATCTTGAAAAATTGATAAGCTTGTGGATTGTGTGTTTTTTTTTTTCACTCTCGTTTTTGTTATGCCTGTTGCGCGCCTTTTCGTTCCGTGTGCCGTTGCTTCTCCTTCTTCTTCTGCTTCTTCTAATAGTGGAGGTGGAGTTTTGGTTAAAAGGAGCGATGGTCATCGTCCAATTGGCTGGTCTCCCTCTGAGTGGAGTGTGGGCGTTCGTGTGAAACTAATGTCGCACCATTGCGATGGCATTTGAACAAACAAGGTTTCAGCAATGACAAGGCACAGTGGTGAAGGATTTGTGAGCTCAACAACCAACGAGACACATTTGGTCCAAACCAGTAAATGGGATGTTAAGTGCAATTGGATCTTTCTAAGGAATTTTTGGTAAATTTTAACTTAAGATCATTCGTAAGATGTAAAAAAACTTACTATATAATTAAAAAAAAAAATTGTATTTATTTATTTGAAACATTTTCTGTCTGTCTTTGTTCATCTCTGTCCGTCTACTACTCGGCGTCCTCTTTACAGTGTGACCATCATGTCTGTCTTAAAATACCTTAACGCTAAAATATCGATCAAAAATTATATTAAAATTAAGAACTAAGTTTCGAACCGGAGAACGACAAACTATTTTAGAAAGTTCTATATTAAGTATTAAAATGTTTGGCTTCAAAACCGTTTGAGGATTTAAACCCTGCAAAATTTTTAAAGTTTATATATTCAATTGTTTTCTAGAAATAAAAACATTTACCAATTCTCCATAACCGAAACAGGCAATAAATACCGAATTATCTGATCTTAAACATCTGCGATTCACTGAACCTCTGAATCATATAGTCAATTATTCAGTAGAGCGTAGTATATTTTTAGGCAGATTTAATTTCATTATCTTTCAATTTTATGAGTACTCCAAAATAATGCTTTCTTCTTAGCTTTCTCTACTGGTGATAGCCTTTTCCACCCACGACTTTTTGTTTTGCCTTTCATTTGTCTTTACAGTTTGATGACAACTTGCACCAGTGTGCATTACCATTTGTACTTTTCGACTTGGACTGCCTGCTGATACGCCTGGTAGATCGTGTTGAACGCAGCTTGTTTAGCATGCCAATTAGGCTGCTTCAAACTCTGGGATCTTTCTCTTCCATCCAGTTGAAGCGGGAGACCCTTCTTTCTCTTTCTATCTCTGTCTTTCTCATCGCAAATGCAAAATCAGCAGCAGCTGGAAAAAGGTGTTAATTTCGACAACTGCGACTGCAGACTCCTTCTCCAAATAGTTTTTTTTTTTTTGTGTTTTGGCCATGCTGTTATTACCACAAAAACTGAACAACGAGCGTGCTGGTTCACCAGGGTCAGGAGCTGAAAGTCACAGACTTGCCAACACAATTTGTAGATACATTTTCCAAATCGTTGGCAAATGCACGAATCTCCCCATGTATATTTGGCTTTGATTTACGTTCCCTTTTGGCCTTTTGCGCCTGGCCAAATAATTGCAAATTTCCCTCAACTAGGTGGGAAGGACTTATCTTTTGATTTAATACAAGCCAACTGCATATGGGCGTGGTCTATTAACGATTATGATTATGATATCAATGGAGCCCGCAGACAAGAAGCAAGGCAGAACTAAAGACCAAGTCAAACAGCTGCATTGGACTTGAAAATTGTAGGAGATTAGACTAGAAGAGACCCTGGAAACTATGTTACCACTATTCTATTTTTTCATATTACACTCTGAAAATTAAATCAAATTCAGTTGAATAAAAGTCAAAAAATACTTAATGGGTATATGGGTCTAAAACGAACATTTTATTTCTAATTTTATTCATTTAATCCCAAATTACTCTTAAGGTAAACATTTTCATGCTTAAAATATATGCCATTTAAGTACATAAAATTAAAAAAAAAGAACTATTCCGATACTCATAAAAGAGTCCCGATTTAAATTATGGCGAGAAAGGCTTCAAAATCGATCATTAAATCTAAGACCACGAAGGTTTTAAGGCAGCAGGCAATTTTAAGGGCAAACACGTGTAGAATTATTTAACAATTTCCATTGCATATTTCATAGGCTTGTCATTTTTTGTTTTAAGTATTTTGTTGTTATATAAGAAACTAGCAATAGCCCGTCGCGCTTCGCTGCGCCTTCAACAGTATAGAACCAATGCACACCTACTTCCCATCCACATCCCACCCACTTCCCATTCACTTACCACACACACTCCACCCACTTGCCATCCGCATACCACCCACTTCCCACCCACATCCCATCTACATCCCATCTGCATCCCACCCACATCCCTCCCAAATCCCACTAACATACCACCCACTTCCAGCCCACATCCCACCCACTTCCCACCCACATCCCACCCACATCCACCCACTTCCCGCCCATTCCCACCCACACACCCACATTCCAACCACTTGCCACCCACATCCCACCCACTTCCAAAACAACTTACCTCCCACATCCCATTTTTACCTTACAAACCGAGTTTCAAGTCAATCGGGTGAAAAATAGTATTTTCCATGCAGTATTTTCCGGGAATTTTCTCGCATGGGGGCGGAGTTTCCGACATTGAAAAATCACATTTCAAATTATTTCGTATTCTACCCTTGCAAAACGAGTTTCAAGCCAATTGGATGAAAAATATTGTATTTCATGCTGACTTTTCCGGGAATTTTCCTACCGTTGGGTCAAATTTTCCAACATCGAAAAATCACATTTCAAATTATTTCGTATTATGTCCGTAGAAACCGAGTTTCAAGCCAATCGGATGAAAAATATTTTTTTGCATGCAGAATTTTCGCCCATTTCCCTCGTGGGCGGATTTTTCCGAAAATCGGGAAAACACGTGTCAAGTCATTTCGCATACAATCGGGCCTTTTCCGAATTCCGAAAAAGAGTGGAGATTGTCGCAAATCGAGTTGATTGCTGTTCCGAATTGACCAGAATTGTCGTTTTCAAAAAAGTTGTGCTACAGAGTCAGCGGAATTAAAAGTAATTGCTATTAAAAGCATTAAAATAAATCCCCAAAATTATAAACGATCAATTTAATAATGTTGAACATTTTTAAATTCGATGAGCATCACTACTTATGTTTACAGTTTAAGTGTATTTTATAATCATTTTTTTATAAACATCAATAAAATATTGCGTGAAAAGCAAAACCGCGCGGTCGTTTTCAAACCGAGCTTTACTTTACTTTTTAGTTGATTTCAACCGTCAATCGTTAGCTGCTAGGGTTGCTTCATATAAATTAATGTATTCGGTCAGCACTTTTTCTATTTTATTTAGCTATATTAAAGCATATTTGATATGACATATTCAAATTTAATAATTAAATACTGTTTTAACTAAAAATAAATGGACTTAAAATGTTAATAAGAGCTTTGTAAATTAAAATGATGGAGATGGTGACAACTCTGGCTGCTTCAATATACACAAACACGCGCGCAGGGCAGCCAGACAGCTGTTTATAAAACCGACTTCGAAACCGAGTTCGAAAAGTAAAAACGTAACTAAATCGTTCGGAATTGGGAACAGCAAATACTAAAACGTTCGTTTTAGTTTCGTTTTTACTTTTTTAAAACGTTCGGAATTCGGAACAGGCCTGTATGCTTACAAACCAAGTTTCAAGTCAATCGGATGAAAAATAAAATTTTCCCATACAAACTTTTCCGAAGCTTTTCCGGGTGAAATTTTCCAAATTTTCTTTCTTAGTGCGGGCCTGCATAAGTAAATGAAGGTCTATGCCAAATCTCAAATCTGTAGGATAAGCTATATAGGCTGTTGGTTGATAATATGTCGGTCAATATGTCAGTCAGGCGTACAGATTTATATATATATTGTTAATTTCAATTTTAAATTTAAAAAGATTCAAATAATAAATACACATTGTCTTTATATGAACGTAGGGTACTATTTATATCTCGGGAACTGGGCATACTAATGTAATAAAATCTGGTAATACCAAAGAAAAGTTTGACATTTTTTAGCATAAGCGGTGTCACAACATTTTCATGTTCGAGCGCTATTTGTGTTGTTTTTAGTGAGTTGAAAAAATCAAAAAGTTTTATAAAAAACTTTCTTTCACGTTTTGAGAGTGTTCAAAATAACTTTAGAGCCAGCTCTCAACTATTTAGTTTAAGCCAGTTCGAAAACGGTTATCGCCTTTTAGTTGGTTCAAACCACAATTTCAAACTGTTGAAACTGTATCAAACTGTTCCGGAACCCAAGTCAAGATAATATTAAAACCCATTTACATAAAATTTTAAGTTCATATCTAAAATACTTAATGAAATACATATAACTAAAACAGATATCGTTGTAACCGTTTTATAGCCTATTTCCACAGAACTAAGAAGCTTCATTTCAGAAATGACAAGAAATGAAGAAAATGACATCATTTCTTCCATACAATTGCCACTTCATTTTGCCTTTCATTTCTATCATTTCTCGAAAATGATGACAATTTCCCGAAAAAAGTAAAAGTCAATTTCTTAAAATATAAATAGAAAAAAAAGTTGTGTAATTACTTTGTATAGTTTATGGATGGCAGCTCGCAGGGCTGTCCGAGGTGTGTCTATTTTTTTTGCTAAATATTCCAAAAGTCCACGTAAGATTGAAGTGCCGCCTGTTATTTAAAATAAATAAGAGCTGTTTTTGTCAAAGTGTCAAAATGATGACAATTTGTCAATGGAAAGCTTCATTTTTAGAAATGAAAATTTTAAGAAATGAAGCCAGGGAAATAAGCTATTAATCACCTTAATGATAATCAAACTAACATGTTTTATTGTAGCTTTAAAAGAGGAACGCTGTACGGTCTACCAGTCTTCTTTGTGGTGTGTTGTGTTTCTATATCTATATTAGTTTTTCACCCCAGATAAGCTCAACTATTTTGATATTTAGCTTAACTCATTTTGTGTAGTATCAACGTAGTGCGCCTTCGCACACACCTATTGCTACACTCCCAAGATGCTACTTATATATCTACTTTCATATCATTCTCTTCGAAACAGAGAAACAATTTCCTTAAATGCTTTTACTTGTAATTCTCTTGATAGACTTTCTGCAACATTTTCTACAATCCTTACATACCCATTTTGTCTTAATATTTACTGGATATCAAAGAAAACGTTGCTTCTTCCCATTATAACACTTTCACGGCTCGTTGGTTTATTTCACTACCCGCAACATCATCAGCAGATCATCAGCAAGTTATAAGAAGCTGGTTAGAGCACGAGTTCTCCAGGTTCTGCTGTACCCTTGAGGGGCGTTGCAACGTTTGCATGCCATCGTGATTGGTGTGGATCACACTGCTGACTAAGAGTGGATGGGTCTGTTTCTCATTGTGGTGGTGTATTTGTATTTGTGTGTGTGTGTGTGTTCGTCTCTGCACGATTCGACACCATCTTTCATTTAAGCCTCAACCACTTTGCTAGCTTAAAAAGCATTTTCAATTAATGGCCACACATTCCAAACACACACAGAGAGTAGAAAAAAAAATTATAAACCGCATCCAAAGTGTTACAAATACGCCAATGGCGAAGCTGCTTACTGAACTGCCTTATGGGTTGTCTAAACACTAGGCTACAAGGATTATGTAGAAAACTAACTGGAGTTTGATATCCATGATATAAGTAAACAAGTATTGAGCCCCTTTTCGAATTCCAAGTCGATTTTCGTTTAAGCGTTTGCATTTCAAACTCCCGTTGTTTATATTTATATATAAGTGACAACAAAAGCTGTGGCTCCCTAAACCGTTCATCCGATGGTGATGAAACTTTGGAGAATAGTTCGACGATTGCCCGCCATGGTTTCTAGGTTAAAAAAATGGGCGAAAAATGTTCCAAAAACCGAGAAATTTGCTAAATTATAGCGTTCATCCGATTGTAATGAAACTTGGAGATTGGTTGGACGCTTGCCTTGGAAGGTTTCCTAGTTGAAGAAATGGGCGGGAAATGATCAAAAAGACTCGAAATTTGCCAAATTTTCAATTGTGATGAAACTTTAGGGCAAGGTTGGAGGCTAAGTCAGAGCTAAGTTAAGGTGTAATTTAATTGGCGGTAACAAAAGCGCAAAAATTTCCCATACAATTCATGGTAATTGGAATCAATATGGGTTTCAGAATCTTCCAAATGCTAATTTTTAACATTCTTTTCAGTGAATTTTGCGAACAAGATTGGGAGGGTGACTTTTTTTGTCCAAAAAATTCAAAAATGGCAATTAAAGACGCATGTATAAGAAGTGTAGACCAAAAACCGCGAAATTTCCCATATTTTCATTTAATTATTTACGAAAGAGGTTTAGATTGAACAGTCCAAAATATATTGCGAAATTTGCGAAATCTTCTTTTCCTTCTTTACCTAATTGTAGACTGAACGGTACAAAAATTCGCGAAAGTTGCTAATTTTTATAAGTTTCGGGTATCATGAAGATTTGATAGAACGCAATTGTAGACTCGTAAATGGTTAGATCGAACAGTCCAAAAGGACGGGTAAATTGACAGGCGAAAACTGGAAACTTTTATAAATTGTTTAGATTATCATTAAGATTTAATAATTTGGCAATTGAATCTCTTAATAGGCTTTAAATTATCGCGAAATTTCCAAAAATTAAGATGGATAAATAGACGGTTTAATATAAAGTGTAGATCACTCGTACCTGGAAGAACAAGATTTAATGGATGGCAATTTAAGATGGGTAAATAGGAGGTGTCGGTCAATCGGTTTAAAAATAGTAGAAATTTGACATAAAGACGGGAAAATAGGAGGTGTTGATCAAACGGACCAAAAAATCCCGAAATTTGCTAAAATTTATAATGAGTTTAGATTATCATGAAAACGGGTAAACAGACGGATGGTGAAGATCGAAATGTCTAAAATCCGAGAATTTTGCTAGATGAAGATTTGATAGATGGCAATTGTCAAGTAAGCTTCACTTCTTCGTTTTGTGTTCAAAATTCTAAAGGGCGCAGGTGTCGATTTTAATTCCAAATGTCTTATAAATTAACATATTGCAGCATATTGTAGAGTAAGAGCCTATTTCACATCCTTTTGATATCTAAATCTTGATTTTACTCTTTTATTTTTGTTAGTTTATGTGACAGTTACCTATGTGAAATCGGCCATGTTAGTTCATCTCACTCACACATGCCAGCTATCTATAAAATTTGAAATGGGCCTTAATAACTTTATTTCTTGTTCTATGAAAAATAGTTGATCATGACATTATAAAATTCTACTCTCACATCTTTTATTTTATTATCATGATTGCACAACACAACCGTTCACTGCAACTATCGAACTAAATCCATCGATTTTTTTGTCATTGATTTGTGCTTTTGTGAACACGGCCATTATTATTTTTTTACTGGCTTACACACGAAATATTTGAAATTTTGTCATAACCTTCTCTAAACAGCAGCAGATCCTGCATCAACTCCTGCAGCTTGTTGTATCGTAGCTGCTAACGTTGCTATTCCTTTATCTACCATAGTTCCTGCTACTGATCCAACAGCTGTTTCTGCATCCGCTTCTGATGTCAATGGTGGTGCTGTTCCTACCGTGCCTCCTGTTACTCGCGCTGCTTCATCTTTTAAATCTTCTGCATCTCCTCCTTTAGCTGCTCCTGCACCAGCATCTGCAGTTTGGTCTGTCGTAGCTGCTAATGTTCCTGTTACCGCTCCTGCTAAACATGCTGCCGCTTCTACGCCTACCAATGCTCAACTCTCTTTCCGCAGTTGCTCTTCGGAAACATGTTTTTGTTTCCCGCCTTCGCCCTGATATCACTGAGAATGACTTAAAGAATTATTTGATCACCTCTACAGGATGCTCGGACATATCGGTTCATAAATATACCTTTTCGAAGCCTCGATCAATATCCTCTTTCAAACATTATGTTCCATCTTCCCTTCTAAACCAAATTCTTCATCCTGATCTTTACCCTGAATTCACTCTTGTTCGGGAATTTGAGCCTAAGCCAACTGCCACCATTCCTATGTCCTCAAAAAAACTTAAGTCATCCCTTGTCATCAAATACCAGAACGTAAGGGCTGCTTCAGAAGATGATGAAACTGCTCAATCTCATTATCTTTAGAGTTGACCGTCAAAACGTAGGGGGGGTGTATTTATTGCTGTTAAGCAAAATTGAATCCCTATGTGTTCCCAACAGTGATGACTGAAACTTTTGGCTCTGCAAATCTCATATTTATCCCGTTTAAAAGGGTAGTTGTTACCGGCAGATTCAACAAATTTTTTCGATCAGCATCAACAGGAGACGATATATTGATTCGTCCGTGCCGCGCGTGTCTGTATGAACACCTAGATCTCAGGATGGTAGGTCGGTTTGTGAAAATGCTTCTTCTTATCTGCACGCAGATCAAGTTTGTTTCAAATTTTGGCCCCGCCCCCTGCCCCGCAATTTTACTTTCTAGAGATAGTTAGTAATGAGCAAAATGAATCGATTTGCATTATTAGCCTCCAAAAAAGGAACGCCCCCCGCTCACCCTAAAAATGTTGCATACTTTTTGATGGGGACACTAAGGAACGCAGGAACACTGTTAAACATGTATTTTCATGAGTAACGGGTATATCGAATCGGTAAGAGCATCTTTACTCTCGTTTTAAGCTGTTTTTATGGAGCTCTTACATTTCGAAATCCTGCCACGATTGTGACTTTCAAGGCGTAGTGGGGGACTTTAATCTTCCCTTTGTTTTTTGGGTCTCATCCCCCGATTCTGAATTTTTTCTCCCTTCATGCCAGCATGGTTTTTTGGACAGCATGTTTGCCTTAACTCTGCTTCAAGCTAATTTCGTAAAAAACTCGCATGGTCGCATACTGGATTTATTATTTACTGATAGTCCATGTGCAACTCTATCTCGTACATTTCATATTTTTTTGCCTGAAGATAGTTATCATCCAACCTTAGAGCATCAATTGGATCTTCCAGACATACCCAAAGAAGTAGAGCCAACTAAAGCGCTACTTAGGCGTTGTTTTAGGAAAACAGATTTCAAACTTTAAGTTGCTTCCCTTCAGTACTGAATCAATGCTGAATCAGCCCTGATTTGGAAGGGCTGTTACTGAAATCATGGCTGCCTTTACATACATTTCAGTCATAAATTGAACACAATTGAACACATCTTTTCGGTATGGATTTTAGTTCTGAACTCATGGATGAGTTCTACTACCAAAATTCTTGCCTCTAGACCAGTGTGTAGAAAAAGGACATGAGATCATGGGCCAATTCTAGTAAATTGAAAACAAAAAAAGAAGCCTAGACTGATCTTTAAGACAAATTCAAGGAATTAATTTTAGTACATTGAAACAATTCAGCTGTGGATAAGATAATTGCGGCAAGCCTTAGCGTTAATATATCAATTTATTTATTTATTTTAGAGTTGTTATAAATTGAAGCACAGCTACCATTGCTTTAATGTTTGTATTAAATACTCTCATCTCCACTTTTTCTTAGTTTCTTACATTTGTCGATCAGTGTTTAATTCCTACCAACCGTATGCCATAACAAATTGCATCCCAGAAGTTCACTATCGAATCAAAAGCAGCAGGCACGACGCCTACAAACGACCAGACCCAGTCCCAGACCCAATGCACACTCTGCGCCCACCGCATTTCCTGACCTGACCAAACCGCCTGCAATCTCTTCTAGCCAAACTTTTGAGTATTTTTTTTCGGGCCGTGCAGCAACTTGGGACACGTTTCGTGATTTATGAGGTGCGAATTGCATTGAAATCATTTTGGCTTTGCGCTTTCCTGCTGCCCTCCGCCATCCCCTTCGTGGTGGTGGTAGTGCTGCTGCTGCCATATTAAATTGATGCCGATTTTCGTGGCCAACAACGTACCATTCCATTGCCATTTTGGGCTAGGTAACAACAATGGGAGTCAGTTGCTCGGCTCATTCGTTTTGATTGGATTTGAAATTTTTTTTTTAATATATTTTGGTTGGATTGTCTGGGTGTTGACTTGTTGTGGCTTGATGATTACTTATGGCACGGGAAGTAGATTTAACCCTTGCAAATAACAAGTGGTTAGGGAAATATTTTAAAGTTTTAATCCCAATCTTTAGCCAAAATATTTTTGTATTTAAGCTGTTAAAAAGCCGCCTCTCTCTCTTAACCTCATTTCTTGGCTCATATAGTTAATGGCCCCCTCATAATTTATTGCGGCTCAACTGTATTAATATTTTAATTAAATTGTCGCATGAAAAGCACACATTAAGAAGAGAAATGCTCTATAAAGCATTTCGCCTTCTTCACTTACCACAAAAAAAACAACGTTATCTTATCAACAAAGCAATAGCGCTGATATATTTTTACTGATAAAATCACAAAATACTCTGCACCAATCATCAGTCAGCAGTCAGACGCCATTTTGTTTGGCAAAAACAAAATAAATAAAGTTGACATTTGATGTGGGTTTTTGAGGCTTCTTTTATCGTTTACATTATATACATGCAAACATACTTGTATATATCTCATAATATGCCACTTATCGCAGACCATATAAATTTGTGGGCGGACATAAAAACCGCTGACCCCCAAAAGAGAGCGACGCAGATAGCAGGCAACGATAGCAGACAGCGAAATCCGTTTAAAAATATTAAAAAACAAAAGCAAAAGATACCAAATAAGCAAGTGATGATAGTCGAAAATTAAATGCCCTTTCTTATTCTACTTTCTCTATTCTATACCATTAGTTTCAATCGTTTCCTAGACTGTTGTCAAACTTTCGTGGATAAATAAAGTGTCTCTCCAAGTACCATAAGTTTTTCAGAAAAATAATTTTCTTGGTGCGTCACATATTGGCGGACTGCGGTAGTAAGACACTTCTTTTATTGCAGAGAATTGGATAGATTTTTTTTTTTGAGGACGATAGAAGCATTGAAATGAGCTTAACATCGGGGCGACACACTTTTTGGTACACTATTGTGGCCATTTTGCTTACCGCAGATCAATTCTCTTTCGAGTCAAGCATGATGCTCACTAGGTTACTTGCGGCTGGTGTACAGAGTATGAACAGTCTTTGGTGAACATCGATAGTGGGCGCCATCGATAGTTTGAACATTGCTAGTATTCCACTAGTATCGATAGTACCATCGGAAAATTTTTATTTTGCATAGATTAACAAAAACAAATATATATATTTCCGTTTTATCCAAGTATTTGCATATAATGAAATTAAATAATTAGGAATTTTTTTAGCAGGCTCGAGGTCAATGTTTTTTACATGCTTATTAAAAACGAACACCAGTTTTTGATCTTCCAATATATTTTAAACCCCTTCGGGACTCGTCTTCAGGGCTGTAAGCAATATAACACAAAAACAATAATTTATATTGCCATAAGTCTAAGCAAGAGCTTGTAATTGTACGTACAAAGGCACTGCGTCCGCTTAGACAGCTGTGGAGTTGATAACTAATTTGATCAGGGCATAATACCGGAACCGATACCGGAACCGTTAACCGAAATAAACCGTTTCAAATCGCGTACCGGAACCGGAATCGAAACAAATTTTTTGTTGGGGACCGAAAACCGTTCACCGTTATTATTGGAACCGATATAACCGGAACGAAACCGAAACGTTGGTACCGGTACCGTTTCGGTTTTTTTACCTTTGCTGAGCGCATCGCAGTTTTAGTCAGACGTTTGTAATGCAAAAAAACAATCAAAACACGTCCTTTACACGATGCCATATTTTCTTCCAACTTTTTTTAGGAGTCATAAAATTTAAGCACCCCTATGTAAAATGACACTTGCAAGAAAATCTCGCATATTGTAAAGGGCGCTTAACTTACTATGATTGATTTGTTTTTTGCAGCAAACTAAAATATGTGCATACATATGGCTAAAAGATTACTAAGAAAACGCAGAGTGCAAGGACTACTTTAAAGGAGAATGTTAAAGAGAGTTTTACCAAAGACCAATATAATCTCTAAGATGCCGACCGCCCATACAATGGTTTTGCAATATGCAGCTGTTTTTTTTTTTTGGTGGCGCCGAAAATCGCGCTCTCTCCGCCCACACAAAGTTGAGAGCGTAAAAATCTAAAAATAGATTGCACTTGCTTGTGTGAGTAACGCTTGAGAATACGTGTGCACACTTACAGTCGTCGGCTGTCGCTGTATGCGTACAAAAACGCGGCTGGCTCTAGAGCGCTCTCTCTCTCTCTGGCTTCGGGACAAAATTTCAAAAGAGCGAAAAGCCAGATTCAAAAGCCAGGGGGAAAAAATCGTATGGCGTTACTCATCTTCATATTCTAATGTCTTTGGTTTTACCCAAGGACCCAACACCGCGCTTACGAAACCATCAACAAATTTCCACTTTCCTTAAATCTACATTAAAACACTTATACATTATCGATAGGACTAAAGACACAGCCAAGTACCCTTAAACCCAATACTTCACACTAGTATGGTAAAATGGTAGCAAAATAATATTTAGTAAATGATACGAAATAGAAAAGCTAGAGAAATCCTTTTTGAAAACAATCCTTTTTTATGTGACCTATTTTTGGACCCTAGGTATAACGTAACGCTAAGTACTAAGCAAAAAATTACGTGTATCGATATTTTACTAAATATTTCTAAAAAAATTTCGTCGTTTGCTGATCAATCACTCCTTAATGATGAATGCAGTTCAAATTATGGTTCATCTGATTGCGCCGAGATTCTTGGTAACAATAATACTTACTTTAAATGTAAAACCATTCATTTTTTGTTGAATTTTGATTCGTTTTATTAAACGGGAATAAAATGATTTAGATTTATCTCAACAGTTAATTTTTTTCAGTATTATAAATAAGTATTACTTACATATATCGGTACGTAGCGGTATACCGAAACAAAAATCCGGGTACCGTATCGAAACCGAAAACCGAAATTAAATGAAAACCGATATATAACCTTTAACCGAAACATTCATTTCGGGACGCATTGGTACCGGAACCGAAATTCGTTTCGGGATTAAGCCCTAAATTTGATTGTAAGTTGTGGCCAAGTAAATGTCTGTATAAACGCGCGCAATTTTCTGTGTCTGTCTTGTGGTTCAGCCTTATATGTGTTAGTTCCTATGATGTGGAGCATTTTCAATGTAAACCTTTTATTGTAATATTGTTCATGTTGTAAGATGCTTACAGCTGTTAGGTCAGGAGAGTGTCCGCTCTCAGTACAATGGGCCGCAAGTGCTGTTTTTTTGGATTGTTGTCTCATTCCTTCTTTTTATGTCAAACTTCTGACCGGATATTCTAGTTTTTGATTTTGTTTTTACTTTCTCGCATACATTTGTCCCGTCACCAGCGCAAGGTATTTTGTAAATTACATGATTTTTGTTAAGTTTTCCTATTTTGCTCTTCGTGTTGCTAAAAAACATTTTCGTTGTGTACATTGGTGTGTGCGCTATTATGACGTTGTCTTTGTTGTAGCAATCGGATTTGGCAAGTCTGTTGGACAATTCTGGTATGTATACTAATGACATGTATACTTAAGGGGAATTTTCTCTCTCGTTAGTATTATTAAAATTATATGCTTTTATTAGAGAATACATCGTGTGACTTGGAAAGTCATTATTTTTGAGGATTGTGAATATTTTCTTTTTGTTATTTCGCTAGTGTCTTAGACTCGTCTTACAAAATTCCTGGCCGTGTTTAGTATCATGTGTTTGGGATGACTGGAATAATTTTAAAGGTGTCATTTACTCTGGGAACGATGGAGTCAAGAAATTGTAACTGGCTATCCTTTTCCAACTCTAGGGTAAACTTAATGTCCTTATGATATGAATTTAATATTGTCAGGGTGTTCTCTATTTGGTCCTCCTTTACTATGGCAAAATGGTCGTCAACATATCTGCTTAGTAATGTGTGTCAGGTACCAAGGTACTGTCCAAAATTGTCTTCATAACTATGTCTGCTATCATCTCCATAAATAATTTCTTTGGAATGCTGTTATGGTTCTCGATATCTTTCCATCTTTTTTCAATGACTTGAAGCGCCAGGTCGGTTGGAAGTCATCTCAACAGAAATTAAATAATATCATATTCAATTCATAACAAATTAAGAAATTTTTACTCTTACTTTGTTACAATGTGATGTTTACTCCGATACATCGATAGCGATTCACAACAATCGATTGTTGGCCAAATACACAAACATCGATATTAATGATAGAACTATCAATGTTTTAACAACACCACTTTTTACATCATTTTCATCAGTAAAAACTATAATTCACAAGCCATATAACATTGCCACAACTCAACCTATAAGTACAGTATAAGTATTTAAGTGTACACCAAATAGCAAAAGAAACTCTTTCGTGTTTTTTTTTCAACAATGCCAGCAAAAAGTGTTGTAAAATGGGGTAAAATGCAACGGAAGCTGACAAAACGCCAACTGTTCTGACACTGACTGATGATGCATGCCACCAACCGAAAAAGGGAAAAAACTCGACTCTTCTCTCTCAGTTTATGTTAATTTTTCATGTTTGTTGTTATCCATTATAACAACAATATTTATCCAGTTGTTTCTTTTTTGCTGACAGACCAAATCAGGAGATAGCATCTTCATATTATCCTTTTCTCCCGCCACCAAAAAAAAAAACAAACAATTTTTTTTTTAAATGGTCATGTATTTTTTGGCATTAGGTCGCCACTCGCTACTCGCCATTTTAGATGGCAATCTGAAATCTGGCTCGCGCATTAACGACACATTTTGGCTTTAAGCTTTTAGGTATTGTTGCTGTTTGTTATCTGGCCAAAAGCTAATTTCCATAAATTTCTAATTTTATTGAAATGCCGTCGATACATATATACGTACATATGTATATATAGTATGTTGCCTGCAGATAAAATTCCGCATACGCAGCGTGTGCCTTCACTTCAAGGGAGATTCAGCGATTAAATAGCTGGCCTATCTCTTTTGAAAGGTTTATAATTTATGGGCATCTTGAATATACGTTTGTATATATATATACAACCACATATGCATATGCATAAGACCATATGCAGATGCTTGTTTAAGTGCCCAGTGATTTTTATATTCATCTGAGGTGTGATTTTTGTTTGGGTGTTTTTCGTTGTTCTGTTTATGGCATATGAAGTCATCGGCGATGAATCGAATCGGCATCGTTATCTTTGTGGCGATCTCTTTTGGCTGGCGGCGTTTTAAGTGGACCAGTTTTTGATGATCGCATTAATTGATTTTTAATAAACGATAAGCATTTGTCAGAGGCATCTCCCCCAAAGAAATTTATGGCCATTAGATTGGCGGGGTATATTTGGAAGATGAATGAACGAGATCAGAAGGAGACTAATCGTATAACGCCAGCTTTAAAACCTTTTTTAAATGCCGTTCTATAACTGGTTATATTAGCTTAAAAGCCTAGAATAAGTAAATCAGTCATAAATGTTTTCAATTAAGTTTACTGTTAAGTCCTATACTCAGATGAGATAAATTTTAAGTTTGGTACGATATTTCACATAAATAGAAACAATTTTGTACATTTTTGAAATCTGAATACGTTTGAAAAGGCATCTTATTTGTATGAAATTGTTTCTATTCATGAGAAATATCGTACCAAACTAAAAATTTATCTCATCTGAGCCTTAAAGGTTTAAAATAGTTCAACTAAGCTGGGGTTTGTCGATCTGTTTCCCTTTTTCCATAGTAGTGTTTTCGTACCATATTATATGAGTTGATAAATTTACTTGTTCGAGCCAATTTGTGACAGCTGGCATTGTTACGGTAAAGGTTAGCGAATTTCCTTGTTTTCTTCTAAATAGTTAAAATAAAATACTAGTTTTTTATAGCTTAACTAGTACTTACATGATTGTCAGTTAGATTTAGATTTGGGACTTTTTCTCAATTTAAATTCTTGATTTATTTGTTTGGCTAATTTTTAAAAATCTCCAAAACTTGCGACTATCATTGATTTAGCTGAATTTGGTACGATCGTGGGGCTGCTATTTAATTAATTTGTAGAAAAAGGAACTCTTGATCTTTCCAGCATATGGGTTACGGTAAGGGTTACGGATATTAAACTTATTTTGTTTCGGATTACGGTTGTTGGTATAAAATATCACTTTGACATATCATGCAGGCTCCATTTGGAATCTCATTTATTCAGTAAAAGTACTAAATGCTTTGGGAATTGTAGGTCGTGACACTGAATGTTACACTTTGTCATGCAATATAATCCCAGCATAAAGGCACACAAAACAAGAAGAAAGTGCCAGAAACATTTTACTCTAAAAAATACATACATACATAAGCATGTTTAGGGCTTTCTTTTCTTTCACATTCAGAGGAAGAGAGTAACTTGAAAAAGGCGATCGCACAAACAATTACAATATACACGATATTGAACTTAGGTTACCGAATAAATCTGCAGCAACACCGATTAAAAATCACAAAATGTTTGGGCAAGTTAAACGTTTATCTCCGTTGGGAGAGTTTCGAAAATTAAGCTTCTCTAATCAGAGCTCCCAGAAAACTGTCAACACCTTTAGCGTGTCAGCACAAAACAGTTTTGGTACAGACACAACGAGTGGAGAGAGCGAAAAGACACATTCAATTCTGTTTTGCTCAATAGCTGTTTTCGCACAACCATAGAGCGCTTTTTTCGTTTCTCTTTTGCTCATGTCTTTTACTGATCATTTTGCCGGGAGCAAGTGTACAAAGTGTCTTCTTTAAATGTGTGTGTGGCGCTTGTGTGTGTGTTTCTCAGTCAACAAGTTATTAAGCTTTATTCCTAATAGTTTATATGTATTCATGGTTTTGTAAATCACTCATTCCATATTTTTCAATGTGGGTATATTTTCTAAATTAAGTTTGAAAATAATTAATATTTACCCCATCACTAAAAAAATTAAATCTTATAGTCATAGCCGGGGTGCCACAGAAATCTCTAGAGATTTTGCCGACGGTTGGTTTGTAAATCTCTCGAAAAATTCGTTGGTGCCACAGAACTTCTAGAGATTTCTAATTAGAAAATCTAGTTGGAGCACCAGATGTTCCAATTGATGTTCCATCTCTAAAAACAGGGCTGAATCTCTCGCCAAAAAATTTCCCTTATTTTAGATGTGGGTTAATTTAATGATTAACTGAAATTTTTTGATTGTGTTATATATTTTATGATGCATTTTTAAATAACAATTCAATTTTAAGTCGCATTCTCCACCAACATAATGCACAATTAAAAAATTTGTTGGCGCCAAACATGAGGTGTTAGTTTCCATTCCTTAAGTGTCTCTCTCAGTTGTCATTGTTTTGCTTAAGCGAACTGACGAAACAGAAAACACAAGAGCGGGGCAGAAAAGTGTCCGGCTCAGTGAGAGAGTGTGTTTGCTTTGATTGTTTCTGTTTTTATGTGAGACTGAACGCATGGAAAAAAGTGTTAGACTTATTTGCGAGCTATGTCTCTAATATGATTTTAATTATTTTCCAATCAATTTGCCATTGAAAGCATACTTATAAGTTGTTCATACCATATATATTATTTGTTTCTTGAATTAAATGTTAGAGTTTGGAAATAGTTGGATTAATATCATAGTTGACAAAATTTCAGGCTAAAATTGGGACAGGAGGGCAAAATCTTACATGCGGAAAACGTACGACTTTAAAATTTACTTTTTTTTTTAATTTACCTTGGCTGTGATAGGAACTCAGGAACTTGGGGATTTACGACTATCAAACACTTGCGTGGCAGTGCCGCAAATTAAAGTAAAGAAGACAGCCAATTGTTAACCATGTTTAAAATTAAATTAAATATTTTTCGTCATTAAATTTTACATATTTCATTTTAACCATTGTTTGTTTTTATACAAAATTTATACAAGAAGAAGATTAATATGAAACTGCCGGAGGGTTGATTAGTTGCGTGTTAATAAATCGTTTCAAGGTTTTTAATCTTGTTTTTATAAGATTGAAACATTCTCGAAAAAAAATATGAAATCAAGATTTTAGATTTATTTTTTTATCGTATAAGAACTTGCATTTTAAAGGTTTATATATGGGCATTTCCAAAGCTACGAACGTGACAATCGTCACATTAAGAAAAAAAGAACAATTTGTACAATAAATTTCCGCATTTTGGTTTAAGGATAGCACTTTGGAAGTACTGTATTTAATGTAAACGCTGGAAGTTGTGGGCAGTAAGCTCCCAAGATACAGGCAAACAAAAAGGCTAAGCAACGTAACAGAATACGGAATGGGTTTTTTTTTCTCCTTTTACAATCATTTTTTAATGTAGCTAATTTAAATATGATCTGCAATGATGTTACTATATATACATAGCTGGATCGCTGAAATAGAAATGTTGTTTTTTTTATATTTGGAATCATTATGATACGCAACGTGACATACGTAACGTGACCGTTTTTTCCATCAATATAGTTAAGTGGTTAGTTTTTTTCAACAGCGTTCGGAATAGGTTGGAGAAGTTTTGAATTAGAAAACTAAAGAAATTAATTGAAATTACTTCGGATGAGCAATTTGTTTCTCTTCGTTAATTTTGGAACTGAAATCGATCAGAGTGCCGTTCAGCAATCATACAATTGAAAATACAAAAATGGAATAATTTTTCTTTTTATCATCATCATCTTTTTTATCCATTTACTATTCTAAAATTTTCCAAAATATTTCCCATTCTCGCGACATTGATAAGACCAGAAAGCGATAATTGCCCAGACGTCCAGTTTCACTCCCATGCGAGTGATGATAAAAAGGCAAAAGGTGGAAGAATGCAAATTACTTGAGTCGAAACAGGTTTTCCCCAACTTGCATCACATGCAAAACTTGTTCCAAGGATAGTCTCTTCGACTTGATCTTGCATTGTCCAACACTGGGCTGGTGGTCGAAGTCTTGTCTGATCGGACGCACTTTACATTATCTGCTCCAGCAATCTGCCGCTGTCAACCATTTTGAATTTGGCTTGGTATCTCTTGGAGTAGAAGCTTGGAGAGCGCTCCATACAAGCGAGAGGGCAGCATCGCTCTGATTGGTGGCCTGGGTGCTTGCTTGGGCGCCGCCCCAATCTGGTTTAACAACCTACTCGGCTACTTACTACTCCGTTTTGTGTTGTGATGCTGTTTTGGTTTAGTTTGTCTACCCATTTCTTGGCTAAAGCTGCATCTGGGGGCAATTTATCTTGCTGCTATCTTTTGCTCTGTTCTCCCTCTGTTGCTCTCTCTCTCTCTGATTTCTTTCGTGAGTTTCAATGGCCCACATATGTATGGTGATCAATTTGTAGAATTTATCATTAGCTCATTATTCAGGTTTTATAATTAAAATTTTGAACTTTTTTTTTTACATAAAATTTCAATTAGTTTGTACAATTTATATTAATAAAAATTAAATTTATCATTTCTTTGCAGGTGAGCAATTGTCAATCCAATGTTAGAACTTCTTTTAAACAAGTAAGTAAAATTCGAGTGTTCTTATATTCGTAGTAAGTAATTTGATTGGCTTATTTCCAATATTATTTGTTAAAATATAATAAAACGTTGACCTTGTGTCGTCACTTAGTCCTTAGTCTTATGTACAGATATCAAAATATATTTCAATAAATCTATTCCATTTAGATGCCCTGAAGTAACCACCAGCCCAAGAATCGGCTGGTGCCTATCCCTCCAACACTTCAACCATTTTCTCATATCGATTGCATTTAAATTAAAATCGCAGTGACATTTCCATATGCAGTTTAACAAAAAATGCAAACAAAAATAAAAAAGAATAGTTCGATTTTTGCATTTCGCACTTTACTTTTATTTTTCAATTTCGCAGGCTGGTCATTGTTGTAGTTGTTGTCGGGGTCTGTTGATTTCCTTCTTGCCGGTCTGTGTGCTGACAACTCAACGAGATGGGGGCTCACCCCCCTAGCCACAACCACCAACTGTTGAGCCTAGATTTGTTTTACCACTGAAATGGGGGCGTGGCTGCTAGTGACATGTGTATGTGTGTGTGTGTGCGGCTCGCAAATTGAAAACGTTGACAATATTATCGGACTTTTTAAGTTTACACATCAGTGGGCTTAATTGTAGGCCCAGTTCTGCCTTTATTTATATAGGTAGGTCTTCACTCTCCCGCACTAAATATGAAATTTTGCGTCTAAATTGCAATTTGATCAACAATTTGCAATTGTTTTGTGTTCTGTAAATTGAATTTAAATAAAATATGTATATGATACAATCTTTGGTAATTATACAACAGCGCGACAAACGCGCACCAATCGAGTTGTGTGGTTTATAGGCAATGGCCTGCTGTACATCATGTGTGCAATTAGCCATAAGGCCCCCACAGTTCAGATCTCATTTAACGATTTACAATTGCAACTTTGTGAGTTCCAAACATGAAATGTTCGCTATCCCAAATGGTTAATCTGTTGAATTTTATTGGTTTATTCGAAGTTTAAGCTATTTTTGGATGAAAAACAAAAGTGGTGACCCCGACGTGAGTTGTGGAAGCAACAAAAAATTTATTGTGACTTTTTGTAAAGAATAAAATTAAAAATTTAGAACTCTGACAATGGTTAACAAATTCAGTTGTTGCATTTTTAGTCAAATTGTAAGCTGGTGACCCCGACATGAGGTTAAAATCAGCCTATTGACTAAGTTTGTTTAATCTGTTTCTCTTTTGGCTCCAGTCATTTAAATTAAAATAATTTAAGAATACCAAAAAAGGGTCAAGTACACACACAGTTTCATTCATTACACAGATAAGATTACCAACAGAAATCAATACAAAAATATGCACTTGTTAGAGTCGCTGATTTTGTAGCTTAGTGTTTTTATCAGCCTCGTCCCACTCATTTCTACTTTGCCTGGCAGCTTCTTCCTTTCGAATTATCAGTTACTTGCAAGCATTTTGCATGCCACTTCCCTTTTTTCCTGGCAGGAAATCACGTTGCACACACACACACACACACTCGCAGACACGACTCAACGCGCGTCGTATGAGCAATATTACATTACGTATACGCAGTGGCTGCAACTTTTTGGGACTAAAAACTTTCCGATGTCTTTATAGCGCGCTACTAAGTGTGTGTGTGAGTATGTATGCGAGTGCTTTACGTGCCTGTTAATGCAATATTCAAGTGATTGCAGACATCCAGCTCCACTCCCACCTCCCCCACCCCACTGTTGCACTATCTCCACCCTCGCTTACAACTTCTTCAGCTGTCACACGAATGAGCAGCAGGCAAGCAGCTCGCTTATCTCTCTACTGTGTGTGTGTGTGTGTGTGCATGTGCATCGTCGTCTTCTACTGCTTCTCAGCTGCTGTGAGTTTTGTTTCCTCTTTTTACAACAATCTGTGGCACTTATCAAGATTCGCATTAAAATGTATCATTTTTGCCTGCCTTGCAACAAGAGCAACAACAAACATTATATTCCTCTGCCCGGTTGCCTCGCTGTTCCTTGCAACGTTCGCACTCGTCTCTAAAACTTCGTAATCAACTCGTAATGACGATGCATAATAGCTCCTGACTCCCTGACTGCCTGATTGTGTGTGTGTGTGTTTCAGCTGAAGGATGCAACTTATACAGTGAGCGAAATATGCAAATGTGTATCAATTATTTGCAGTCAAAAATGCTTGAGGAAATAATTATGACTGAGCCAATAAAACAAATTTTGAATATAAAGTTCCGATTTTACCATCAAAAACACAGCGATAATTTAAAAAAAAAAATTAATTTAAAATATAAAAAAAAAAAAATGGTGGGAATTGAGTCATTTCTGTAGATCTACTTAAAAAATTGATAAAAACCGTCAATGCGAGATAATTTTAAAAAAAATCGTACTGGCTCCCTGTCCTCCCAGGTTAAGTCCAATTATACTCTACAGCTAGAACGAGTCACAAGATTTCTGGTTTGATCTGAATCATTAGTAAAAAGTAGAGTTTTGAGTAATAGTTTCGATACATTGAAATATAGATATTTTTGTTAAAAAACGATATTGGAATATTTAAGCGCGGCGATAAATATAATGGTGTCAGGGCTTCGCTAAAAAATGTGATTTTTTGACAACAGAAGCCGAAGGAACCAATGAACATAAAACTCAACGTGGTCTTCCGGGAAAATCTCTGTTCTTTTGGACTCAATTGTATAAGTTTCTTTTCTTTCGTTTGTAATGGGTCATTTTTAGTTTGAATGATTTTTTTCAACTTACTAACTTATTTCACATTCACAACACTCAAAATAGCCTGGGATTGAACAAATAAATTGGATAAACTAGAGGAATCTAGTTGCAACTCCCTCATACTCAGTTTATCTCGATCACGTCCAGTTCGCGTTAAATGGTCAAATAAAGATGAGAGCTAAAATTTTGGAGAATTCACCAAAAATGAATGGAATCACCAAAATTGTTGTACCGAATTCCCGCCTTCAAAAGACGAGCGGTCAGTAACTTAGTAACTAACTTAGAAATGGAATTAGTGGAAACCACTGATAGAATTATGTAAGATTTTACCAATAAACCAATAAAATGTGTCATTAAGAGTTGGTGCATCGAAAAACCGCGATAGTGGTAACCACATTTGACAGCACCCATTATCAAGTCCATTAGGCCATAAATAGAGATAAAAATAACCAAACTGTGGTTTTTAGAATCACCATTAAAGCCTTAGTTCGTGGGCTATGGGTATCTTTTTGTACAAGCAATTACCACAGAACAACATTGACCACTTAGGGATAAAAAAAAAAACATAATAAAATAAAATTTTGTTTCAAAATGTCTTTGGTGACGCTTAAATACCTTGAACTGAAGAATTTAAATGATTTGATCTGTTTTTCTGCTGGTTATGAAGCACCTAACTCAGAAGAATAATTCCATTTTTTTGGAAAGCTGGTTTTACCTAAATAGTCAATGTTGTTCTAAGGCAATTGCTATTTTTATACCCGTTCTCATTAAAGATGGGAAAAGGGGATCATGAAGTTGTGCAAATGTATGTAACAGCCAGAAGGAAGCACCTCCGACCCATAAAGTATATATATTCTTGATCAGCATCAAGACGAGTCGATTTAGCCATGTCCGTCTGTCTGTCTGTATGAAGGCGTCGACTCAGAGACTGTAACAGATATAGCCACAATTTTTGGCCTGTTTGTAGGTGTATACTGTACCCACATCGAGTTGGTTTCAGGTTTGGAAATTTCCACCTCCTCCATCTTTTAGCAGCGAAAAACTGTCTCTCTCTCTCTGCATGAACGCGTTGATCTCAGAGAGCTATAAGAGGTAGAGCCACAATTTTTGGCATGTATGTAGGGTGTATACTGTACCCAGATCAAGTTTACTCCAGATTTGGCAAATTCCTCCTCCTCCTTCCTTTAACCGCGAAAAGCTGTCAGAGCTACCATTTTTTAAGCTTGAACCTAGTGACTTAATATTATATTCAGTAAGGTCCAATATCTGTCTATTCTATATACCACTATAAGATCCGAACAAAAACACCGAAGATATGCAAGTGCGCCACCCCATTTATTCAAATAAATTTTAAAATAAAAGGAGTTCAACCACATGAACCACATTAATTGGAACGGGAAATTTTGCTGTCGGTGCACTCGACCGCAACACTCTTACTTGTTTTCTTTAGTTTATGGCCGATAATACTAGTTTACAGCCAAAAGACCCATTTCTACTGAAATTTTTTTTTAGTGTAGTTTGGAATGGTGACTTAAAAATTTCAAAAAATTTGTTCATGGCTCCGATTACGATATATGATATTTTTCATTTTTTTGGTAGGTGCTCTTACAATTTAAGCCATATCTCACTTCTTAATTGTCAAATAGAGTCAAGCCAGATTGAATCGAAAGGCAATTGAACTGCCAGTAATTGCGTACAACATTGTTTTTAAATCGGCTTAGTAGTTATTTTTATTTTTTGCTCAAAAAAAGAAATAACTAAGAAAAAAAAAAAAAAAAATACTCAAGAATCGCACTCCTACGAAGAAAAACCAGATAACGATTGTCAAAATCTATGAACAAACACAGGAGCTGTGAGCAATTGAGTGCAAAAATATGTGGTATTTTCGTAATTATTCAAAAAAATAAATTTCCCTTTGCTTCCACTTTTATTCGGTTCTTGATTAAAATTTTGTTCCGGCTTTTCGCTAACTTCAGAAAGTGACCAAACGACGAAGAAAAATACAAGTTTATTTTTGTGAACACACAAAAATACTTAAATTTGACTGTTAGTTCTTCTACTCAATTTGATCCATTATCAGAACGTGTGACACGATTTTCCCTCACCAATACCTTACTGTCTTCGTAAAAGTGCGATTCTTACGTAGAAAAAAATAAAAATATTTTTTTTTTTTGATTTTTTGTGAATTTTCTATGCGTTTAAAAATGAAATTTTTTGCATTTTTGAGCAAAAAAATGAATTAATTTTTAAGTATATTTGGTCGTTGAATCAAAACTACTTAACCGATTTTAAGACAATGTTTTACGCAATCATTGCCAGCTGAATTGCCTTTCGATTCATATCTGGCTTGACTCTTTCTGACAATTATGAAGTCAGATATGGCTCAAAATGTAAGACCACCTACAGAAAAAGTGAAAAACCACTATCGCGGTTTTTCGATGCATGTTACCATCTCTTAAGTACACATTTTATTAGTCAGTATCTCAATGTAGCATCTCAATACGGCACTGTGTTTTATTTTTGTAAATTTGTATCCTCTTACAACTGGATACTCTGCAAACAAAATTATCATCTCATTAAATATCTAGTCTTCGAAATGGTAACCCAAGCGCTCACTATTCATTTTAATGAAAATTTAAAATTCCCTTATTTATACAAATATATATATTTCATTTTCAATTTTTCTAGGTGTAGTTGTGATGGTGGTCTCTTATCGCTTGCCTTACGTTTCATAAAATTTTGTTGGCCTTTAAAATAAAAAATTGAACTACTCGTATTTATTACCTTGCAAAGGCTGAACATTTACTGCGATATATTCATCAAAGATTGAATTTATCTACGCTTAAAAGTTTCCATGATTTTCAAGATTTAATGACCAAACCTTATAGTTGACAATTTTATATTTATTCGATAAAAAATTGTATTAATCAGGTCTGTTAGGGAGGGTTAATTGTTTTGTCTTAATTCATAAGTGAATTTGGACTTTAGTTTCGATTGATTAAAAATCGAAAAGAATAAAGGATTTTAGGATTGATTCAAGAATGTTCGTTTTAAAAGCGAATTTCTTAATACTCTCCAGCTCAAGCTTGATGTCTCTGTTCAGTTACTTATGCTGCCTTAACACTTATAATATATATCTAAATAGTCCGTTTTCACAATTCTCTAAAGAGAAACTCTTATTAAATAGAACATGTCCTATTTTAGCTATTTTATATTTGCTGTGCTATCGTCAGAGTCTTATCGCCTTTAAAGATATAAAGGCAGCATTATCTGGCATCCCCGGAGTTTGAGAACAAATTTAGCTCGATTTCAAGAACAACCCTCTTAAAAACTTAATAACGAATAAAGGGTAAAATCAAACGGACATAAGGCCCAAAGATAATTCTCCTCACTATTTGAAATATAATTCCAAATTTTTCTCGGCCCGACTTAAAGCCCATAATGTCCGTATTCAAATTTATGACATTAAATGCAATAAAATTCTTAACAAATTTATGCTTTCCACAGAGTGTTTACAATTTTGCTCAAATGGACATTGGAAATTCCCCATATTGGGCACTTGATCCACGGTCACACCGGCAGGGCTGAAGAGGCACTAATAGTAGGTTGGCAGTGCGTCTGCACTCTGCTGTTTATTAGTGGTATTCATGAAAGCAATTTAGATATGGTTTAGATTTCGTTTAAGGCTTTAACATTGATTTGATTGAGGCTCGTAAACAGCTGTTAGTGAGAAAAGAACATCTGACTGACAAGGAAACAAAGCAAATTATTTGGGAGACCTAAGAGCAGAAATGAAGTCAATGGCGGGTTTCTTCCGTAAATACAAATAAAATTGAAATTGGTGTCTTTTGAAATGAATGAGAAGTGAACCTTATTTAAGATTAATTGACTCTAATCGCCTTTAGGTTACGATGCGGTGACTCCATTTTAGTCTCTACTTTGATATCCCGCTCCCACCGCACAACAGCAACGGCTGGGGATATCTGAGCAAAGACTACGCACAATGCCTCTTTATGAAGAGTAGATCATCACGGATGGTCTGCACCAGTTAAAGTCCATAGTTTTGTAAATGGGATCGCTTTGATGGTAAGATCGAAATTGCTGAAGAATCCGAAGCACAACTATGTGGGACCATTGGGTTTCAACTTGCTCTGTAGCGCAGTCATCTAAGTCCAGCCATGCCGAAAAGGTTGGATACTGAACTTAACGGTGCACCGCTTGGACACCGTTTCGTAGTTAACCTTCCTCCTTTCTGTCGCTGCTTTTGCTATTCCAAGCATTTTTGACTGTGTCCACGCCATATTTCTGGCTATAATTTCAGAGTTTTTATTAAACTGGGCCAAAAGTCCGACGAAATGTGGGCCTTATGTCCGAAAACAATATAATGTGGACATAAGGCTCCATAACATTTATAAATTTAATTTTCGATGCATACTACGATTAATTTTGATATGGGCCTTTGTCCGTTGGGGGCAGATTGCCCAGCCACCTCGCAGAGCTCATAAGCAAAAAGAAATTAATTACATCAAATTGGTAAGCAAAAAAAAACACGTTCATAAACCATTGCAGAATTTCAGGCTTTAAAGTGGATAAATTTAAATCCCCAAAGCGTTATTCGCCGACTTCACAATCAAACCTGAGTCTGAGTGGTCGTTTGAATGTGAATATGCAATACAAAAATCCGCTGACGAGAAGATGTGGTTATCTTCGAAACAGCGATTGTTGTACGGACATACCAATTGCTATTCCAAGTTGTTGTTATTAATCTCTAATGATTTGTGTTGATTACATTGAATTGTAAATCTCCACCGACCTCAAGCCAGCCAGATACAAAAAGTTTTAACAAAAACTGAAAATGATTGAATCAATTCTTCATTTATAAAATTTCCACATGATTCATAATTAAGAAAATGCGAGAAAAATTAGAAACCTGAATTTATTAAATAGATTTTCGCTTCGAAAATTATATACAGGTGCGGTATAATTACCCTAAGAAACGATTGCTTGTAAAATAGTTTTTTTAAATACATTGTTATCAAGCAAAGTGTCAAGTCCTTTCCTTAATTTTCCTCCAGATTAGGCAAAAATATAATTTCGCTTTCACGCATATTGAGAATGGATTATATTTTTAATTTTATTATTTTAAGTGAATTTCTGAATCGTGAAACTTAAATTTGTGCTTAGTTAGCAGCTTACTTCCCCCTGCTACCTCACCTGCCCACCTCTCTCCTTGATTCCTCATGATTTATCAGCTGGACGTGGGCCTTATCAATGGCAAAACACACGAAATGTGGGCATACGAAGCAAAAAAAAAAAACACACGAAGCTGGAGCCCAAACTCTTCGTACCAAAAAGCTCGCGCTGGTTTTTCTCTCTCGCATAAACAGGATAATCGCACACCTTGCTGCTGGCATGCTCTTGCTTACATTTTTGGGGAGAAAAAATTGAGATATTTTTTTGGTTTGTTTTGTTTGCCTCCGCTTTGTTTGTTGTTGTTTGTTAATACATTTTGATTGCCTCCGTTGGCTGCTTCGCTCTTGCCGGCTTCTGCTGCTGCCACCGCTGTGTGTGTGTGTGTGTGTTTATGTTGTTGTTTATCTTCGAGGTTGTTTTTATTTTGCCTGCACACACGCACACACACACATATTTACATTTCCCTCTGGCTGCCTGCTGCCTTCTCTGTTTTCTTTATTTGCCTTTTTTGACTTCTGTATCGTGTTCTGGGCTTGTTGTATTTCTGTATTTTTCTGAGCGCCTGTTCAACGCCGGTCGCGAATTTCAACAAAAACACAAACAAACCGCCCTTTGTATTGAATAAGAGAGAGGGGGAAAAAACAGGACTCTACCAACAGTTGGCCTCTGCATCACCACAGCATAGAGGGATATTCGCATTGTGCCTCAACTTTTTTAATTTTCATTCATTTTGTGTTGGAAACTTTGATAAGTTATATTTTTTAGAGGCTGGATACCAGATCATACACATAAATTCGTATTCACATTCAAGGAATCAATCATCGTTGATTAAAATCAGCTTCTTACAGGCAAAAGCATCGAGCACTTGATCGAACTTGTTTGTGTAAATTTAATCACCGAACAAAACTCAGCGTTGAATAATATGATTGTCATACCGGCAAACGCATTGTGCGGTTGAGCGAGATTCGGCTGGTTGAAGCTGCTTAAGATGCCGGAGCAAGCTCTCTCTCTACCATCTCTGTCAGCAGCGCTGTCTCAGCCCATGCAAAATCTCACACAAGTTGACTTCAAATGAGTCGAAGAATCAAACATACAAATTGAATGGAATTTAGACGAACTTAATTAAAGGAAGAGCTCCAACAAGGTTTTAATGGTTTGATAGAATAAAAATCAGCAGCAAACGCAAATTTGATTGGTTGAGTTATTCAGATGTTGATATACGTGTGAACGTTTAGCAATCACACGATGCCGTTGTCTGTTGGATGCATTAATCTTGGATGTCTTGCAGTTGCTACATAAAAATCCATTGTCCAATAGCGAATTTACCGAAAAAATTTTGTTGATCGAGTTTTGATTGAAATAAGTACAATGGATTGGAACAATCCCTAAAAAAAAAAAGCATTTTTTAAATAAAGAATCTACTTGCAAATCAATAATGATCCTGACTCAAATTGGAACTAAGCACGGAATTCGAATGTAAACGAATTGAAACAGAGAGGAATTTTTGAAATAAGTTACCTTGAAATTCTCTACTAGTTATAGCATTTCGAAACATGAGAATTCAATAGGATAAGACAACGATCAGAAGGTAGTTAACAAGGTAGGCCTACTCCTCTCTCGCTCTCTTGACAACTTTTTAAATTTCAGTCAGTAAGCAACTGTTGTAAGCGAAGCATCTCCGCGGGAAATTTTTTTAGTTTAGTTTTTTTTTCTTAGCAATCGTTGATACAAGACGGAATCGAGCACCTCCCTAAACACTTCGAAGGCTGTGTGTCACACAGCATCGATTACAACCCAGTATACTTTTACATTAGCATGGCCGCTTTGTGGACTGCTAGCTTTCGAATCCTCATTACTTTGTAATCGACAAGTGGGCGATAGCCGAACGCTTTTCGGAGCTCCATTACAACTGCACCTAACAATCTAAGAAATGTAATGGACGGTGTGGATGGGCCCGCCCACTAAACGATACACATAGTATGCGCTGTTGTAATGCAGGTACTTTACGACGTAATGTACTTTGAACTAAAAAGGTATATAGAGTGGTAATGCTATTGAAGTACAGCTCCATGTGCGGTATGTTAAGTTTTAATTATTTATTAAACGAATATTTAAACAATTTATTAGCCATTTCAATATACAAAATATAAAACAAATAGACTAAAAGCTATTTAAAATTAGTTTTTTTCGCTGAATTCGGAGATGCACGCACACAGCCGCACGTCAGAAATCAACAACACTAGCACATCACACATTTTTGTGTGTGAATGCATAAAGAAAACCAAAGTATCTAACACTCTTGCGGGCCGTTGTCATTTTTAATGTGGGCTCGTTTCATTTCTTGGTGCGCTCCTGGAAAAATAAATGTTGTAGAGGGCGCGTTAGTCATTTTTTTTAGTGGACTTTTGTTATGCCTCCTATTGGGTTACTTTTTTTACTTTTTCTCCACTTAGTAAAATTAGCTTGAAGTGCTAGTTGAACAAATTAAAGGTCGTTTTCGGGGGATAAATGGCCTTAATTGTGGTAGCGTCAAGTATTACACAAAAATTTACTGTTTTATAGCAGAAGCCAATAAAATCAATTTAATTTCCGATTTTAAAATGTCAAAGCTTATCTTAAAAAGGAAAAAAAACAATGCAAAACAACCTTATCTATTAGAATAAAACAAAATAATTCTAACAATTTTTATAGATTGCAGGATAAGTTTTAGTCGAGCGTCTGTATCTTTCTTAGTTGTTTTTTTGCCACCTTATCAGTTGGCCCAAAAGTTGTTGTGTTTCACTTGACTGCCTTGCCTTGTCTCCACATTTTTGGCCTTCCATGTCCTGGCGTCATTGTTTATGCCCATCGCGCATTTAAATGCGATTTTTAACTTGTGATAAACTGAATTATTATATTTTAATATTTCTGCAGACATCTTTGCTACTTTCTTTCCCCCCTCCAACTCTTCCTCTTCCTTCGCCTTCATTGTTTCTTGCTTAGCACAGCAGGAAAATAAGTGTTATCCTTTTTCAGCCTTGAGTTTATATTTTGCTGGAGTCGGCATTTTATGTTCTTGTCATTTTGTGAAAGTTTTTTATGGCCTATATTTTGCCTCACTCTTATTTACTCTCCTTCATTAGCCAGCCCCGTTTAAGCCAGAGAAACGCCTAAAAGGCAAATTTGTCAAGTTTATCGTTGAGCGATTCATCAATTGCCTGACCCCACACCCAACAACAACAACTTTCATAGTTAATAAACTAAATTTGTAATTAATTATGTGACAATTCGGAGTTCTTCCATTCCCCCCCTGAAAATGTCTCCATTTGTCATTGGGGCTGTGTTTCCCAGGTGCTTGGTCAAGTTGCTTTGCATTTCCATAAATCATTTTAATGAAAATTTATATTTTATTTTGTTTTTTCCTTTTGGGGTGAGAGGGGGAACAACTGATAAGGCCAAGACATCTCATCTAAGTGGCGCTTCAAGGCGCAGGCGGCTTCGTTTGAGGGAACCCGTTGATGGTGGTGGCGTCTTCATTATCGTCCACGACGTCGACGACGGCGGCGGTTGATAAAGTTGAAAAAGTCCATTCTGTTGGCGTGCCCAGAAACAAACAACAGAAACAGAAACAACAAACTCGGGCAGGTGTGGCAAGGCAGGCGAACAAGGAATACCAGAATGTAAGAGAAACAGAGAGAAACAAATCAATATCGAACAACTTTTGTTCAGTTAGCGATTCATATGTGCCAGATGTGCCACAATTGATAAGCTGCCCGACCCCTGGGCCCTTCTCCAGCCACAACCAACTATTATATTATTTCAAACATTTTCTATAGCTTTTCCGATGCCATTTTAAGCGAATTGTTATGCATTTTTTGCTGGGGTGCTAAGCGGTTTATCATCATTAGAGATTTTTAAAAATTGAAAGGAATTTAAATTCTTGTTAAGATTTATGAAGTTCTTACAAAGCAACTTTAATATCATTTGAAGGAAGTATGGGAACCACATTCAATAAAAACCTTTGAAGAACGTTTAAAATTGACAATTTAATACTTGGTTGAAGAATTTTTGATGGCATAACAGCGGTAGGAATGAAAATCATTGTTTCAAGAGCGAATTTTTAAATCTACAATGAAATTTTAACCCCAAAGTTAGAAAGTAAAAGCAAAAGTCTCCAACTTTGATTGCTCTTCCTTTATTGCTATAACCTTTTATGTTCAACACTGAAACTGAATGAAGTATATGGGATAATTTCGGTTTTTGCACTACTAGTAAAAGTTTCATAATATTAACACTGACACATCTCAGCACACGCATAATTTTCGAAGATAAATAGCATTCACACGGACAACATCTCACATTAACATTCAGTCCAAGTACAATTAAAAAAATTAATAAAATTATTTTTAAAACAATATGTTGTTTTATCTGTTGCTTAAAAACAGGAAACTTGGAATTCGGGGCAGCTTAGCAGATTTAGTCAAAAAATGCATTAGTTGTAGAGATCGAAGATGAAGAGGAGCTGCTGACCATGAGAGATATGAATCTGCTTATACCAAGAAGAGCTTGGATGTTTGTAAATGGTAGTAAAGTGTGACTTTATACGTGCAATTCGTTTATACATCCTTATATTTTATTCTTATTTTATATTTTAGCATATTTGGGCATATTTAAAGAGAGCATTCGGATGGAGCAATCAACATACTTAATGCTTCTTCAAAAGAACCTCGGTGGCAGCCAAACCAATCTAATACTCCTGCTGACTATCTTCAGGTGTTATTGCAAGATTTGTTGTTTCGAATGAAGAAAAAGAGCATATTGCAAGGCACAAATGGTTTTACAGTGTTATGTATTGTTCCTCTTCCGCAACTGGAAGGTTGCTTGACTCGCTGCTATCTTCCGGAAACATTTTGGGCAGATCTCTTGATGCTTTTGCAACTCCAACCGCTCACTCGCAAAATGCTTACCCGCCAAGCTTGGAGCATTTTGCAGGGGGCCTGCCATTGCTTCCAGATATGTGGGTGCCACAATTTGACACGTATGGGAGGAACTCTGTAATATTATCCGATATGAATTCAGATTGCATATGTTATGTCAAAACATTTACATTGTCATATGTCTGTTTATCTTATTGAGTTAATGAAACTTAATTCAATAATCCAACGTCTGTTTCTGGCCATTGATGGTTTGGAATTTTTTGACATTTTTCCTTTCCTTTTTGTTTTTTTTAGTGAATGGCAAATGTTTAGTGGTGGACCGATAACTATCGTGAAAATACTGATTGAAACGAAGTAAAATAGGAACATCCCCAGAAGATGTTGAAATGATGATAAAATTTTGGCACGGCAATGCTTATGGAACATCTTTTGAATAATGATGTTGTACTTGGTTATTATTAACATATAAAAATATAGATAAACGAAAATTTATTTGATGTTGTACATACCAACAACATTTTACATACAAAAAACTGGCTGCACGAAAAACAGACAAAGCAGCTCCCCAAAATTTACCCTCCCAACCTCCTTAAAATTTTTGTATTACACGCCAATTGGAGAGGGTATAATAAAATTGTCCGGATGTTTGTAACGCACAGAAGGAAACATCTTTTATACCCTTGGAGAGGGTATATTAAAAATTAAATTGTCCGGATGTTTGTAACGCACAGAAGGAAACATCTCCGACCACATAAAGTATATATATTCTTTGATTTTTTTTTAGATGATCAGCATGACGAGCTGAGTTGATATAGCCATGTCCGTCTGTCCGTCTGTCCGTCCGTCTGTCCGTCTCGTCCGTCTGTTTCTATGCTATCTCCTCCGTCAGTTTTAAAGCTATCTCAACCAAACTTTGCACGAAGTCTTTTTGGCATAAATACGCTGCACATTTGTCGGAACCGGCCGGATCGGATGACTATAGCATATAGCTGCCATAGGAACGATCGGTTGAAAAAGTAGTTTTAGTGAGAAAAACTTTTTTGTTTTCAATGCTATCGCTCCCAACCCCCGTATTTATAAGTTTTCTATGCTTTCACATAATTTCAGCAAGTTTTATGCAAATCGGGCAACTATATAGTATAGCTGCCATACAAAAGATAGGTCTGAAAAAAAGTCTTAGTGAGAAAAACTTTTTTGTTTTCAATGCTATCGCTCCCAACCCCCGTATTTATAAGTTTTCTATGCTTTCACATAATTTCAGCAAGTTTTATGCAAATCGGGCAACTATATAGTATAGCTGCCATACAAAAGATAGGTCTGAAAAAAAGTCTTAGTGAGAAAAACTTTTTTGTTTTCAATGCTATCGCTCCCAACCCCCGTATTTATAAGTTTTCTATGCTTTCACATAATTTCAGCAAGTTTTATGCAAATCGGGCAACTATATAGTATAGCTGCCATACAAAAGATAGGTCTGAAAAAAAGTCTTAGTGAGAAAAACTTTTTTGTTTTCAATGCTATCGCTCCCAACCCCCGTATTTATAAGTTTTCTATGCTTTCACATAATTTCAGCAAGTTTTATCGGCAAACTATATAGTATAGCTGCCATACAAAAGATAGGTCTGAAAAAAAGTCTTAGTAAGAAAAACTTTTTTGTTTTCAATGCTATCGCTCCCACGTTGTACAGATCTATATTATATACTACCACACAATTTTGTCAAGTTTGATTTAAATCGGATGACTATAGCATATAGCTGCCATAGGAACGATCGGTCCAAAATGTAGTTCTAGTGAGAAAAAATTTTTTGATGAATATATCGTATTGCCATATACAATAAAAAACTGGCAGCATATATCATGGCTCCAAGATGGGTATATAAACTTCGGTACAGCCGAAGTTAGCTTCCTCTCTATTTTTTTGTTCACATATTGTTTTTTAATATTTTACAAAAAACTCTCTTTCTATAATTAAACAAAAAGAAAGCTTATTATTGGGAGATATTTTGGTACCAGTCATCTTTAAAGTTTTAACTTGGCGCCGCTAACTTGACAAGCTGCGCTGAGATTAATATAAAAGAAGAAAGAATGAAAATACAAAATATTTTAAGTGCGCGATGCCTGAATCAAAAACAAGCATTTGACGGAAATTGTTTTCTTTTGATATAGAAAAAATCTTAATCACGTGTGTTATTGAAATAAATAACGAGCAATATGGATAATAAATTTAAGTAATTGCATTAACTACATTAATACTGCAGTAGTTTTAATAAATATATAAGATTCCAAATGGAGACGCTTTTATCTGCATGCTGTGTCAAAGTGATATTTTATACTAATAACCGTAACCCTTACCGAAACCCGAATCAGAATAGGTTAATAAACAGTTACTCGTACCTTAACTCATATCCCACAACCGTAAATAACCGTACCCGGAGAATAGCGATCGGTCAAAACAGTTACCGTTACCCTAACCGTTATTTGTTTCGATTTTAATCTCTGTACTTTTGTGTACTTTTGTCTAATTGAAGTAAAACTTCGATTATTATTCCAGGCAAAAAATAATTTCAGCACGAAATTAACTCAAGATAAAAATACAAAACGAAATATTTGAGTACCTTAAAAACAGGGTCCAGAGTTCTTGATCGATCGAAGTTATACCGCTTAGCACTTAAAATTTCAGGAATAATTTGGTGCTTTGGGTACTACAATTAAAGAAGAATTGTTCCTAAATTAATATGTTACAGCAAATAGAAATGTTTTGGCCAATATTTACCGATACCCTAATAAAAATAACTGTAACTTTCAGAAGCGATGTTTAGTTTCAAAAAATTTTAATCTCATTAAACCTGCCTTAAAATCACACTGGCAGTTCTCAAACGATTTCAGTAAGAATCTTTTGAATACCAGCAGGCCTGTCTATTTTCAATCATCCATTAAGCATCATGTGGTCCTATCCTTGTACCTTACATTGCCGTTTTCTCATTTATCGCCGCCGCCAGTCAACAAAACTTTGTTTGGCCAACTCTGTGAACTGTTTTTGGTTTGGTTTTACCCATCGATTTGCTGCTGACGATGACGAAAGTTTTTTCTTGTTGTGTTATGTGTGTTTAGGCACCTGCCTGGCACGCCCCTGAGCCACCATCATCCTCTTTCTAGTTTTATGCGATCTGTACTGGTGATTAATTAAGATTGATTGATAAGGTCTCCGCATACGTGCATTCATATGCCCCAAATGGTGTGTCATGGTGTGCGTGTCTATAAAAAGTTTTTTTTTGTGTTTTGCTTTTATTGGCAAATATCCTGCTGGAGCGGGGCATAGAAAACGGGAGAGATGCCTGCTAAGCGATAATTCGCTTGGCTTTGCCGAGTGAGAGATCCCACCCAAGCGATACCCGATACCCTAAGCGCACTGCCTGCTACGACGCAGTCGATAGTCGATACCTACATAGGTGTGTGTGTGTGTGTTTCTACGGCGGTCATAAACCAGAAGTTTATGACTCTGTTTGCTCACATGGCACATTTAGTTATTTAGTCATGGAGCTGGGGCGCCAGCTTCAGTGGTCCGCCATCTAAGTAATCGAACACCCAAATAAAGTCACAAATATGTGCATAAGTTATGGCCCAGGGTCGTAAAGGAAATCGCAGCCAGCTCCTCTTTCAAAAAGAAATCCATTAAATTGAATGCAGGCAGGTTTTTATGGAGTCCATCAGATTGAAATGGATCATAGTTTGATTCGATTCGATTTGTGTATCCCAACAATGGGCCAAATGATTGTATAATTTTGATGTGAAAACTAATACGAAAATGGCGAAAGCGATTTAACATAACAAAATGGGACATAAAAGAAAGAGTGAGTTTATCATCAATTTATACTTAATTGGAACAAACTAATAAGTTACAAGTTTAAAAGCTGGGTATATCTCAGTTGAATTGAAGAAGAATGTTCAGCTACAAGGAAGTATGGAGAAAGTAAAGGAATAAGTTAAGCTGTGAGTTTTTGGCAATTCTGATTTAAGAAGGTACTTGATAACCTGCAGTCTTAGGGCAAATTTATTCGTGGACGCTTAGGAGACTTTTCGGCTATTTTTGATCAAATTGCTTACGTATGGAACCATAGTTTTATTTTTAAGTTGTGCAAAATTTGTAATTATGGCTATTTAGAGAAATTTTTATAAAAATTTAGGCAAATTATTTGCCTGTGGGAACATAGCTTTAATACCTAAATTCAAAATGTGTTTTAAGTTACACTTTCTTATACAAATTTTTTTCGGCACTTTGATTTTATTTGAAATTATAGAAAACACATTATAAAATATTCAAATTTATTTTAACCTATTGAATTTTTTTATTTATTTATATACAGTTTACTTACAATGTAAATAAACTAAAAGCTATAGCAGCATTACATTACCCCATTAAATTCGAACATCATTAAACCGAACCTTTTTTTGTCGTTTTTAATTTGGTTAGGCTTTTTCGATAATTTAAATATAAATTTCTCGAATGGAGTCACAAATGGCTCTTCTTTTAAAATATCACAGGCCTGTCTGCCAATTAATGGCAGGACACCTAAAACTCTCTTTGTCCATAATTTTTATATAATCATTTTTATAAAAATTACAGAATCGGGAAAGCCGGATAGTAATATACTCTGTGCGAAAAGTGTATGCTCAGTATGTATTTGCTGCAGTAGCGGTTAACCCGAAATTCGAATTTATCGTTTCGAAGGACTTGACTAAGATATATTTTAGACCAGTGTTTAGGAATTTGTCATACATTAAAGTAGGCCCTGCCCGACCGTTACTCAGTGGACGAAATGTTTAAGAATGTGTTCCTAAAGCCCCATACGGACATCCGAAGTTCGTAATTTAGCTAACTTCCCCTTATGTTTCGTTGCCGTGGATCGTAAGAGCAGTGTTACCAGATTTAAGAAAAAATTACGCCAAAAATTTCAGTATTTGGTATGTTTAACTTATTTGGCGGTAGGTCACACTGCTTGATCATCATGTTTTGATGCCAAGCTCGGCCACTTCTCCTCAAGACTTGTTCACAAATATTAAGTCAGAATGCTTGGGGTGGAAAAGATCACAAATGACATTCCGCTCTTTCACCGCCAAAATTAAAGATATTTTTTCGACATGGAAAATTAATTCAAAACAACTATTTCGCTCTTGTTTTTCTCCATGTTTTTTATATTTATTTTTCAAATTATTTCACTTCACTTTAGCTAAAAGCACTTCAGCTGGTCGGTGCAGGTAGAAGCAGAGTGAAGTTACATGGTGCATTCTGAATGCTGCGTCTGCTGCTCAAAGCATAATAAGGCCCACAGCCATTTTACATAGTCTCCACAAATGTGCTGTTAAGTGCGGCATTGTCTGTTAAGTGTAACATTCAACTTCGCACCTCCGTACATGCAAAAAGTTCAAGAGGCGAAGTTGTAACTTCTGCTTCTTCTTCTCTCATTTTTTGTATGAAACTTCTCGTTACTTCTGATGTCCGTATGGGGCTTAAAGGGGGAAAGCCGAAAAGTATGCAGCATATTTTAAACTCGGCTGTTTATTATCCGAGTTTATAAAGTGCATATTGATAACTTGAAAATTGTGGGATTTTTTATTATTTTGGGGGCGGGAGTGGGCGTGGCAAAAATTTTAAGCAAATTAATCTGCGTGCGTCTACATTAAAAATTTGGTTTCTCTGAAAGAATTGCAGACTGAAAATGATTTATTTTAAAAAGACACATCAGCGAACAAAAAATTTAATTTAGTTTGCTTTCTGAGAAAATATAAAATATACATCTTCCTTTTTAATTTATTTTCGGTTTCTTTCCCATCAATCAAGAATTTGGTTTATGTCCCTCGATAGAGGAAAGATCAAACTATTTAGATGGCTTTTTAATGTATTTTTAAAAGTTGCCTTTTTAAGCATTTTTACAAATTTTGACCATTGATATCTTGAAAACTTGACGTGGTAGAATAATTTTGAAAATTGACTTTTACTCAGCTTGAAAGCCTCTCGAACGGTATCAACCTCATTCCCCGGCCAGAGATGACCCGATATTTGTTGAACTGTGTTATTTATCAAAAACCTGGATTGAGCTTCGGATAGTGAAGACATAAAAGGGTCCAAAGAACAAAGGATCATGGTATGGGATCTGAAGGTTTTACGAGTGTGAAACTATCAACAATTTTGAAGGTCCTAATTTGTGGTATCCAGGGCCTTCTTTGAAAACATGTCTATTAGTATTCCAACTAGGGTTGTCGATATTTTTCTAAATATCAATATCGATAATATCAAAAATAAAAACTTTTTTTTTGTTGTCAACTCGTTTAGGAATTCTCAAACGATTATGGCAGCACCGGTATGGAGTAAGAGTCGCTGGGGCCAGTAAAAGTAGGCGAAGATCGCTGACGATTTGGAAGAGATACCAATGAAAGAGCTGTACAATCACCTAGCTTTCTTTGTGGTGGGTTGTGTTACTGCTTTTTGAAGCGATTTTAATATTAATGGTTAAAGAATAAAAGCTTTTAAAATTGATATTTGATATATCGGGTTCAAAAAACAGATAGTCATACATCGTCAACACAGATAGTCATTTGCTATAAATTAAGAAAACTCAAATTTAGTTAAGAATCGTCTTCACCATTATAAATTAACTTTGCAATATGATAACCTTAAGATTTAAATCACAGTTTTCTTAAACTGAACTATAAATTAAGGTGGGTTTGGCTTGGGTGAAAAAAGTATAACAAAAACAAAATCTATTAAAAATTTTAAGAAAATTTCACCAAGAAACTATAGGTCTAAAATGAATTCATAGCCAACGCAAATCGACCTCAAATATTAAAAACATTTAAGGATTTTGTCTTTTCCAACAGGACTGAAAAAAAAAGATTTTTATTTATTCTCCTTTGAAATCACACTTCTACGAAAAAAGTAAGGTATTGTTGAAAAAAATATAGGGCTAAATACCGCAGCTGGATCAATTTGAGTGGAGAATTCATTTTAGACCCATGGTTTCTGGGTAAAATCGACAGTCTTGTTATAACAATTTGCTCCTGCAATTACCATTGAAATTTTTTCGAATATAGAAAAAAATCATATCGTAATAACCCTTATCGTCCAACAACAAATCCATCCAAATTTCCCTTTTATTAGATAAGAGTTATTTTAAAGTTTTAAATAAAATTGTTTTTATGTGTCATATGTTTTATGATTCATATTTAAATTTGAATTTAAGTCATACCAAAGATTTATAGATATTAAAGATGACGCATGTGAAACAAAAAACCGATTGTTCTTGGGAGCTGACATTGGATCCCAATTTTTGCTTCTCGGTGGCTTTACGAGGATACAGATATTGCAATTCAGCTATACGTTTTATAAATTAGCTATACGGCTGAGAAAAATAATTGTTTTGGAATCAAACACAAACTGAGTTTTCTTCTTGAACTCGAAAATATTTCAGCGCCATTCAGAAGAGCTCCGCTGTTATCTGAATTCGCAAAGTTCTGAATGAAGCTGAAATCAAAAAGTTTTTAAGGTTTTAAGAGGTTTGCAGACTTGAATTTTAATCTGCCCTAAATAAAAGGCCAAAAATGAAGAATATTTGTAGATTCTAAATTTATAAATGCATCTGAGATGATAATTTTTTTTGGTCCCTGTCTGTGTCGACTTGGATTTTCTTCGATTAATTTTAAAAAGTGATTTTATGGCCTCATTTCGCTAAGAAATTTTTAGGTCATTATTTTCCCCTAATTTTTTTTTGTAAGGCTATCCCAATAGAGAACCAGGGGCAGGGTCTTATCATCAAAGAATCCATCAGTGGTATCGGCATTTGGCATCGGCCTCAACGACGCCAACAAACGGCGATTAAGCGTCGAACGTCGACTCGACGGAGGCCCCCACAAAAATAAACCAAATTATTTTGTGGGTTGCCAGCAAAAAAGCCAACCAAAACAAAAAAGAAATATATATACGTACAATTTACAGGGATGGGTAGAGGGGCCACTGGCAATAAGTGTTATCAATCAGAGGCAATCATCATTAAAAAGTTGGAATGCGCAGCGAAAGAGAAATAATCGTTGGTGATTTAGTTTTTCTGTTTGTTTGGTTTCATCTTGAACCGTCTAATTATCCCCCGTATCTGGTGCTGCAGCTGCTGCTGCTGCTGTGATAAGGCCACAACAGCTGAACTGGCTGCCAATCTTTGGTTGTTGTTTATGAATTCGCGCATGTTGCACGTGCAACCTTATCGTTATCTGACGCTCAATTCAAAGAGAGGCATGCCACTAGAAAACACTCATATCGACACACACGTGTTCATAGCTTACACCGATTGCGTAATCTGGGTCAGTGAAATATTTTCCAAACACTTGGCGCAGCAGCCAGCGGCAGCAACAAGCAAGCGATGGCGCCTTCGCATATGCAGGTCCAACACAAAATTGAGTTTCTGTATCTGTGAGATACAAATGTATCTCGCCTGTTTAGCAATTGCTGTGCGCCTGTTATGCCACACACAAGGCAACACACACAAACGCAACATTACGGTGGAGTGTGAAAGCAGTGTGCGTGTGCGAGAGAGCATGCCTGCTCTCTTGCACCTGAATTCCAGAAACAAACCAAACAGGAACTAACATTGGCCTAGACTAGAAGAGAAGTTGGTGGTTAGGAAACCCCCCGTAGACAAAATAACCGCAAATGCGCTCTCACCTAGTCTGTACTCCATATTTTGTTACTGAAATTACACAGGGAATAATATAGCTAAAAATCTGATGAATGTTTAGTTCGTATGATCTCCCCCGTAGTAAAATTTATACAAATCGAATCTGACATACATTTTTCACTCATTTCGATTTTAGACTAGAAAGTTGTAAGATGAGAATTAAGATAAAGTTTACTGCTTGAAGATTTTAAAAACCCTGTCCAAATTCCAAATTCTTAAAATTTTTCTCAGTGCACTGAGAATAACCCCACACCTGCTGAGCTTCTCACCCACACTTTGAGTGTGTCTGAGTGTTTGTGTGTTTTGTTTGGCACACGCAATGACTGGACCTAGTCCTGGCGCCTGTTCCTGCTTTCTTATCGCTAGCGACTGGCCTGAAGCTTGGAATGGCTTGGCACATTCCGTAGCGATAAGCGTAGGAGTAAACTCCCCCCTTTCCACCTCCTCACTCAACTAGTACAATGGGAATTTGGCTTGTCGAAAATGTTGTTTATCATGACCCAGGCAGACGCTAGTTTTCACTTCAGTTAATTAAGTAAAGGCGCTACAATGAAGTGGGGGGGGGGGGCGGATAGGGGTAGTTCCAGATATCAGTAGGCGTACCCTTAATCAATTGCTATTGCCATTGCACAATGACTGCCCCCCCTAAAAGTCGTTGACAAGCGCATCATTTCATTTAACAATTTCCATTGAATGCAAAATTCGCGCTTTTCCCAACACTGAAAGGCTTCATTATTGAAAGGGTTCCTCACCAGCTCCGCCTGTCAACTGGTTGTCATTGTTTCTGCTGCGATTGCTTTATGCTTCGGCCCAGGTTCCTGCTTTTCTTCTGCTCGTGTGTGTGTGTGTGTGTGTGCGCTCTGCGATAAGCAACTGCCTGTCCGGGTGGCTGGGCGGCTGGGTGGGGTTGGCTGTGGCTGGCCCATATCCTTGTGCAGCTCTCCAGCTGTGTGCTGGCTGATGCTGATAACGCCGCCAGCGACAACGGCAAGTGAAAATTTTCCGTTGCCCGCGAGCATTAAATGAAACTCAGGTGGGAGTTCCATGAGGTGGAGGCGTACGACTATCACCTGACCAGGCACACTATGGTAGTCGTAGTGACTGTAGTTAGGGCGTACGATACCCGTCTGCATTCAGCAAGCTGAGCTTATCTCTGTTAGCAGTCGTTGGAGCTGACGCAGACCAACCCCCTCCCCCTCTTCTTCTAACATTCATAACAGAGATGCGTTCGTGATGAGACAAAATGGTAAAAGTACAAAAATTCGAAAGGCAATGATGATTAGTATTATATTCATTCCAACTATATTAATGAGACACAACAAATTATTAATTAAAACAAGTAAGAGTACTTGATCTGGGTACGGACACAACATCCCCCACCCTAAAAAACCCCCACCAACACCACTAACTACATAAAATTAGTGTGTCATTGGATGTTATCAAATCCAAACGGCTTAAAAGGATTCCCCCACCACAAACAACCACAAAAAACTACATAACCATGATTATGTAATATTGAACTGCGATAAATACTCATGGATAAGCAATGGTACAGAACTTAGTGAAGATCGTAAAGAATGTTTAAAACCACTTTCCGTGATAGACAAATCATTAAATCGCTGAAAATTACCAAAAAGGTTAAAAATAGTAATAATGCCAAACAAACTTCACACCTAACCAAGAGGAAAATTTAGCAAGGATAAAGCGCAAACGCAATTAAAAGCTGAAAGAACTCCATGGTAAAAAACCGCTAAGTGCTTAAGAAACAGGCGACAAATGACCACACATACTTATATATTAATGATTATGACAATACTGAACTGCGATGAAAACCATGGATGACCAATGGTAAAGAATATAGTCAAGATCATAAAGAATGTTTTAAACCACTTTCCGTGGCTGACTATCAGTAAATCCTGAAAAAATACCAAGGAGGATAAAAAATATTAATATTGCGTCTAATTGTCCGTTACAGCTGTTATTCTTTTGAATATCATGTTTGATCCACGTTCTGTAACTATTATCGCATGATCTAACTGCAAGTCGAAAGCCTCTAACAGCCGCTTCTTCATTGTACCTTCACTTATATAATGCAAAGTTACGCATATATAGGATGTTTTGGAAAAAAACTATCCGTCCACGCGCCTGACGTGATTGCATATCCATTACCTTTTATTAAGGATGTTTCCTTCATCACTGAACCGAGTTCCTTTTTATAGAGGTCCGTAACATTTCGTGATACCAGTTGGTTGACGTTAAAACTAGGTCCAAGACGATTTCCTAATTCAAGGGCAAGCGATATGAGGTCTTTAATACCAGAATCGCTTATGACACTGAATGGCCGACAATTTTGAACGACCCACTTCGTCAAAGTTGACCGTTGTGACCGATGATTTCGTTTCCGCATCTACGTGTATAGAAGGTTCATGCCCGTTACCAATGACTTTTATTTTGAAGAACCTGTTGCATTTATGTCAAACAAAATTCGTAGTAGACCCATAATATTTAAAATCACTTGAGCAATTTCGGCACGCAACCACATTTGGAATTTCATTTTTCGTCTCCCCAAGTACATGACCAAACACGTCTCACACCTTGCTTCTATAGCGTTATCCGCTAATGCTATATAGACCACTACTTATATTGGCTCTTATTTCAGCTGTTGTTCCAGATAATGGCGGATTCTATGGAACATGTTTATAGATCAAATAAATTAATACATATATGTTCTTGTTTACTATTTTCGTGTACAATTTTAAACTTACATTACAAGAATTGCTCTTCATTTTTTAAAAATAACAAAGCTAGTACATAGTAGGCAAATTATAACGAAATCAACACTGTTAACACGAACTGAAATTAGTGTGAGACCGAGACATACGAGATGACAAGAATCACATGGCAGGTTAACTTTGACTCAATGAATCTTTGAATTAAAATGAAATTGAATAATTCAATAAGATTTGTTTCGTTTCGACATATGAGTTGGTTTGATAGTGTGCACAGTGTGATTGACTACTGTTAACATGATTTAGTGTGAGCCCGTGCAGGGCTCTAGTTCATACAGACAGACGGACGGACGAACAGACGGACATGGACTAATCCTTCCTTCTCTATGTTACACACATTTGACAGTCCTGCACACTTTCGATTGACATACTGTTAACATGATTTAAGTGGTGTGCCCGTGCCCAGGTATACTAAAAAAAATCCCACATAACCCCTCCAACTCCCCTCCAAACGCCAAATAAAAATTTAAATTTAACATTTTTTGATAATTTATTTTTTGTATTGGGTGTGGCGCATTCTTTATCAGGCCAGTTCCGGTTTTCGAATTCGGATGTGGTTTATTTTGTTGTTATATCAAGCTTTGGAAATAAATTAAGTTAAAAGCTTGAACTACAAAATATGGGAACTGATTCATTTTTGCCGGTCCCAGATTATCCATACTCTCGTTACAGCTTTTATTTTACTCCATTTCGCAGTTCAAACCAATTATTTCAATTATATAACTTTAACTACCTATTAAAATCTACCATCAACTTTTCAAAATATTCTAGAATTTATATTAATCATCTTCGGGATGCCTTTCAGCCACGCAAAAAATAATTTTTATAATCTGAGTCTCAATGTTTTAATGACTAAATTATACATTTTAAGATCATATTTACGTACTAAAATATCAATATTTCATTTTTTATATTAGCAATTTGATATTATTATATATCAATTTGATATTGAAGACAAAGACCAAATAATATTTTGTTAAGTTCCAAAATGGATCAACATATTAAATTTGGCGATGCAAGCCTGTTCTGAACCAAACCTTACTGGACCAAACCGGTACCGAACCGAACCGCTAATTCCAGCTGCTTTCGAAAAAGGCTGAACAGAATCGAAAACCACAACAAAAAACGGTAGGGTATAGGTTAGTTTATTTAAGAGTCTTAAGACGAAAAGCGCTTACCTTCAGACAATAATACTTTTTATTCCCCTCACTCGTAGAGTAACAAAGCAAGAGCGTTGCAGTCGGGTGGCCCGACTTCGAAATACCCAGTACAATTGACACAAAATGTACAAGTTAATGTTCGAAGGGTGATCAGAAAATTTCGCCTTAAATGAGTATTAGGCTGCCTTCACACTGTTCGACACATGACGACATGACAATCTAGTAGGCCTTCATGTTGCCTTCATATTGACATGTTCGAAACATGAGAATATGTCGATTGATATAGTTAGTGTAAATTCACATGAAGCATTAATGAATCAATAGGCTTGTGCAGCAGAATAATTGATCCCTGAGCAGGTATCAGAAAAAATTTTGCATCTAGTAGTATTTGCTGTTGGAGGGAGCAGTATCACTTTAAAGTAGCATACTATTTCTTTGATACATGCTCCTGTATCATGATGCCTCAAATTGGCTATTTTGATGCCGCATCACTCGAGATCAGTAGGAAGATTATTGCAAATTTGTACTTGATCATGAAGCAAGTTGTTCTGAACACGGTCAATGAGTACCTTTTAACATCGAGTAATTTTGTTTTTTGAAAAACAAAGGGGTTTTTGGATTTAATGTCAAAGGAGATATAAAAAAAGTGTATTTCAATCCAAACCGGCTGTTCTGACGCGATTGACTTTGTTTTTTTGAAAGAAAAATCTTTGAATTTGCTGAAATGGAAGTCAAAAATTTAAACGTCGAATTAAAATAATTGGTCAGATAATGCAACAAAAACGCTTATCGAGTATGTGAAAATCTACGATTGCTTGTGGAATGCTAGCATATTAGAGTACAAAAAAACGATGCAAAAAACTCTGCGTGGCGCCTTATAGCTGACAAGATATCTTAAACTCAAAGGACCGGTCCGTCATGCTTGACCCAGAAGCTAAGTATCTTAATGTCATCGCAAGTCTTTCAGCTGGTGATATTGGGTCTCGACAATTTGTTTTTTGCTTCTGGATTAAGGGTGCAACCATAGACGCCAGCATGTCAAATGTTTTTGCGTTCTCTCTCACAAAGTTTTTAAACTTTCTTGGGATGCCTCTGAGCTCATTATTTAATTTGTCGATTATTCCTTCTTGGGGACGAGTTAAGTTCAGCTCGTCCAGCCAGCAACAGCGCTTGGCTTCCGGCTCTTCCTCGTCGTCGTCAACAGCTAAATAACCCATACCGACGCAGACAATTGCCGCTAGCATCTGGCCCTGAACTTCAGACTCCATTTTTAAAAATTCTATCTTTCAGATTCGAGGCGAATTAAAAACGCACTTCTTTTTTTACAGTTTGAATTTGAGTACAATAACATGACGTCCAGTGTATACGGTGTCGTCATTCGTCAATTGTCGTGTCGAACAGTGTGAAGGCAGCCTTGCGCTATGATACACATCATTTTGGAATTCGCCGGAATTCCTAAGGTAATTTTTCTTTCATAAAACTTATTTAAAGGATTTAGAAATGGTAAATATTTTCATAAATGAAATATTCCCCTAACTGCGGAACGCATTGTTCCATCTGGAACAATTTTCATTTCGATTACAATACTATGTGAATCACCAAACCAAACCAGTCCTTATATACGAGCGGTTTGCAAATTGATATTTGATCTTATTATTCTCAAAAAAGTGGCTTAAATTGTAAATTCTATTCTTTATTTAAAAAACTGGGTATAAGGTGGTGCTTACAAAAGACTTAAGTATCAGTCTTAATGGGTGAAAGGTGAAGTGAGAAATTTTTCAAAAATTTCGAACAGTTGATCCAAAGTAGGATTTAAATGCCGGATGTGGCGCAATGGCAAAGTGTTGCGACTACTGTGAGCCATTTCTTGGTTAGATCTAATAAAAATGTTATTTAAATAACCATTCATAAAACCGTTTACCTTTACCACTTATTGGTGCCAGCTGTGAAGTAAGTAGCCTAGAAAAGGATCTTTTCAACTTTACCATACGGATTTGGCTAAAAATCACAGATACCTTTCCTATAAAATTATATTATATTTGGCCCAATTAATCGATGTTTCGATTGTGTCAATACAATTTCGCACCTTTAGATCGAACCTTCTTCGGAATTTTGAAGATTAGTGTGCTTGGTCTCAGAGATTGCATCTTTAAAAAGAAAGGATTGAAGGAAATCGATGATGAAACTACATTTTGTGTCACCGCTAGAGTGTGGCAAGCACCCAGAGCTGACTGTATGGGACTCGCACTCTCTCTCTCTCTCTCTCTATGTCTGTCTCATTCCCTTCTCCCTGTCTCCCTGGGTGTCGTCTCTGTGCACTCCATTTAAAATCTTTTTGCTTATCGCCATTCGCTGCTCGCCTGATTGATGGCCATAGATAAGGCAGCCCAGCCCAGTTTTTTGGGTTGGGCGGCGAGGGGGTATGGGGTGGGGGGCAGGAGCGGCAGCGGCTTGTTGCCTGTTGTGTTGTCGTCCTCGTTTTGTGTCCTTGCTGCTGCATCGACTGCGCACTGTGTGCGGCTCCATTTGGGGCTTTGTTTGGTCCCATTAGCGCGGGTGTTATCAGTTTCCAGCTCTCCGGCGAGTTGATTCCTTTTTGCGCTTGGCTTGTGTGTCCCAGACCCTGCCCAGCTACCACCAATCGCCCCGCTGCCACACTGAATGGCTGAGTGAGAGTTGGCGATAAGAATGTAAAATATAAAATATGGCATTTGCTCTCTGCTTTTGCTCTGAGGAATGTCCTTTTTGTGGCCCGGCCAGCTTCAGCTGCTGCTGCCGCTCCTGCTGCTGTTGCTGTGTGTTGGTATTTTGTCAATTTAATGGGCCCCCGTTTGCTACATTGAGACAAACGCTGGCTTTTCCGCCCGCTCGCCCCCTCTTCCAGCAGTCCTTATCAGGCCATGTTGTCCTGCGTGCGCTTTTGCCTCCTTGCAGTTTGTCATTGGTTGCAGTTGGCCAGTCGCAGAGGATTTATCATCACAAACAGAGCAACAGCAACAGGATAAAAGGATAAGCGATTTATATATACATATGTATATGTTTGTGTGCGTGTCCGAGTTTGCTTTAATGAACATGAGTTTTATTTATGCTTACGCGTGTGTGTGTGTGTGTGTGTGTGAGTAATTTGTAATTTACCAAAATTGTTATTATCCTTGAACCTTGAACCCTCAACCAGTCAACGGCTTTTTTATTTGACCCCAAAAAAAGAGGACAAAATTTTACTGTCTTGGCGATAAAAATCTTTCGGACCAACATCGAAACTCAACTTTGCTTTGTGGGACAATGATGACAATGATGAGAACCTTTAGGGCAAGTGGAACAACATACATAAATGGTTATGATTTTTATGGTGCCAGGCAACACTTTTGGCCATGACTCACTCTCTTTGGCGTTGCTCCTTCTCCTTCACACACACACACACACAACCCACAGGCAAGAGCTGGCCACAATGCGAACGAGCAAAGGCAAAGGAATGCTCAACTGATAAGCACCCAGAGCCAACATTTCCGATGATGCTGTCGTTGTTGTTGTTGTATATAGTCATCGTCATCAGCTCACATGTGGTTGACGCTCACACACACATACATAAAGGAAAGGTGGAGGCGGTAAATTGAGACTAAGACATTGTTAATACACTTTTGGGGTGAAAGGGTATACATCATCAATTGGGACATGAAACTACGCTAAATCACACACTTAATATGTTTGGCTCCATTTATTTCGATTATTTTTTTTATAATTTTTCAGAACTTTTAGAAGCCAATTCTGAATCTTCTTTAGAGTTTCAAAATCCTTGCAATAACAAATTAAACTAAACATTTATTGCAACAGTCCACTGGGACTGCCGCTGGCGGGCGTTCACACTTGTGTAGAAGCAACTGACACCTAAAAATGATCATATTCAATATTCCTGTCCCAGCTCTTTACTAAAGGTAGTCTGACCAGATAACTTCAACCCAGTCCTTAAAGTTAGCACCCGGCTTTTCCTTTTCCTGCTTTTTCAAACGACGGCAATCAAGCAAGGGTAGTCCGGCTTAATCTTGAAACTTAAATTGTGGAGCAATTTCATGATCTCGATTTCTGAGCTTTCGGTTTGATTGTCATTAACGTTTCGGTGATGTGTCAGACACACTGGCAGGTTGTCAAATTTTTTGTAATGCCATTTTTCTGGAAGACTGCCAGATTAAGTAAATATTGACAGATTTCTCTAATCACACATATGGCACCTGTCAACTTCCACTACCTCTGGCAGTTGTTCAAAAGTGTAAGGCTGCAACTGGCATACAACCCAGCCAACAATTTGGCAAACGTTATGCAAACCAAGCTTAAAGTAAGATTGCTTTTGCAAGCGTTGTCGTATGGCAACCTACGACATTTACAAAACACTTGCTATGGTAAGCGATTTGCGCAAGTCGTTTCGGCGACCGGGAGAAATTCCGTGCTCACTCTCTCTCTCGCTCTCTTCGCAAAACTTCTGATCTTTTCGCGCTACGCAGCTGCAGCTGGCAAGGCAGCCAAAAAAATGGTAACCTTGAGCAAAAGCAAGAAAAATTAAGTGTATCTCATTCTCATTGTCATTTTCTTGAAGAGGGAACAAGTAAAAATTTTTCTTTAAAAAAGTAAATGCGGGCTTAAATTTATTTAATGTCGCAGCAATAATATTAGGAAAAATAAGAAAGCACAGCATATACGATTGTCAACATTAAGTGCAAGAAAGTTTACTGCGGACAAGACATGCATTCGAGCCTTCACTGTCGCAACTGCCATTCGTCGTAAGTAACAATGCTTACTTGCAGTTTAAAGTCAACCATTTACATTTATATTAAAGTTCTATTACAGAGACTTTCACTCTCATATTAAGGAAGGAGGAGGACTTTGCATTTCCCCTATAAAGCAGGGAAAACGCTAATTTAATTTTTGAATAATAAATAAAAATAACCAACCAGAACACTCACAAAATAAATGTTTAAAACGCTTTCTTATTTCACATACAATACGTGTTTTGTAATCGTATTTACAAAGCTTGTGGAAAGCCTATAAAAATGTATTATAAAACATGTTTTGCAAGCGACTTTTTTAAGCTTATAAACATGGGTGCGTTTCGATTTTAAAACGCTTACTTTGATGCGATTTATAGATGTCACGGCAGCGTTTTACAAAACGTGTATTTTTATATGAAATTGTTTGCTGGGAAGTGGTGCGTTCACACACACCGGCAGGCTGCTGTATAAATATTTAGGCGTCAGTTGCTTCCATACATGTGTGAATACCTGCCAGAGACAGTGTCAGTTGACTGTTGCCAAATTTGCTCTCTCTTATACTCACTCTGAATTGTCTGCCTGATAACTGACAGTCAGCCAGTTTGTGTGAATGTACCCCTAAATTAAATTTAGTTTATCATTTTGAAACTTTTTTGAATAAGATGATCAAATTTTGGGCTTCGACTGGGGGACAAAAAGTAGTCACATTTTGTCTTTGCGACAAATACCTTTCGGTGCGTCTTGGTCCTTACAAAGTCAGCCGCTTTTGCATTTTGTCGTTGCCGCAAGTAGATTGAGTGTATCGAGTACTCAATTTGTAATACCGAGTACTGAGCATTAAGTACTGAGTATCGAGTATCGAATACTGAGTATCGAGTACTGACTATCTTGCATTAGGTATTGAATACTGAGTATTAAGTACTGAGTATTGAGAATCGAGTACTGACCATCTTGCATTAGGTATTGAATACTGAGTATCAAGTACTGAGTATCGAGTACTGAGAACTATGTTTTTAAATCAAATTTCTCTTTTTGAAAGAGCTATTGAGGAACACCCACCGACCGACCACACACACCCCACCCACAGCCACTTGAATATAAACTGTAATTAATTTTACGATAACATTAAAAAACTTTTTCTTTACTTACCCCGTACACTGGGACTTTAGCCTTGAACCTCTGAAGACTGAACAACACATGGACAATGACACGTTAGCCAACTCGACTATTAGTTCTAAACGAGACTTGGTGTCGGAAACATATTTAAAAATGTACGCATGGAATTGTTGTGGCATTTTGGCGCCCTGAGAGTAACAACAGCCGTGGTAGATTGGACTACTTATTCGCTTACAAACGTGGAGGCCGTGGATCAAGTCCCCGTATAAGAATATTTTTTTATGATTTTGTTTTTTATGTTTTTTTTATGGTGTTTTTAACATTATCTATATTTTATACAATCTTTAAATCATTTTTTCGTCCATAACGCTAAAACAAACAATGAGTACGGTCGGGATCTAATCATTTCTATATATGCTTGAAATCTTCCCGGCATTTCTGTGTAGCAAAAATGTGTGCATAAGGGGCTATCTCCGCAACGCGTGCACCAATTACATGCGATATGATAGCCAGAGTGTGTGGCATGGTTTTTTATAAAATAAAAAGGTGGGAGTGTCGTTAACACTCACGAGGCTCTGATGTGAAACATGATGCAAAGTTTAAGGACTTAATTTCAAAAAAAGAAAAAAACTAAAAGGGAGGTGAAGTACCAAATTACTCTTTAATAAGCACCGTTTATACACTGTTAAGTAACTGTTCAGTCACTGTTTAGTCACTGTTTAGATACTGTTAAGTCACTGTTCAGTCACTGCTTAGTCACTCTCAAGTCACTGTTTTGTCACTGTCAAGTAAGAGTTCAGTCACTGTTTTGTCACTGTTTAATCACTTTTTAGTCACTGTTTAGATTCTGTTAAGTCACTGTGAAGACACTGTTTTGTCACTATTTAGGCACTGCTAAGGCACTGATCCCATCTTTCCATCCTCTTTTGCAGCTTCACGTGACGCTGAAATAAAATTTTACTCCTACTAAAATCTTTCGTACCGAAATTAAAGATGTTTCACATCAAAAAATGTTTACTTTTCTATAAATAGGTTCCCCAAAAATTAAAAAATAGTCAAAAAATCTCCAATTTGGGCCAAAAATGTGTGTTGAACGCCTATTTCATTTCATTTTGTGTCATTCTGTAGAAGGGAACATTTTACGATGGACAAATTAAACAATAAATTCCTTTGGTAAGCAGTGAAGCGCGCTGGTCCAAGACCGAATTAAATAAAATACCTACTAATACTCTCTCAGATACTCATTAAATGCAAACACACAAGTTTATTTTTGAAAATAACTTTTCTTAAATCTGCATCTGCAATTCGCAACTGGTTAAAAAAGAAAAAGAGTATTCGATTTTTCTCCCAAATTTTTCTTTAACTGCATAATAATGGTACTAAGTATTCTATCTTTCTCTCTGGTAGTCAATTGACATCGTCGTCGCCGTCTGATCAAGCACTCATCGTTGTCTGAGGCACCAGAAAGAGGCGTGTAAAATATTTTTATTGCACCTTCCTTTTATGATGGCACTTCCGGCTGCGATAGCGGGCGACGTCAGCAGCATTGTCGTTATCCACTCGAGATCTTGACGCACTGACAGAGCGCAAAAGAACAAGAGCAGCTCGTCAGTCAGACAGAACCGACACAGGACAGGATTCTGATTCGGATTCTGTGGGCAGGTCCTTTTGCCCATTTTGCTGGCAATTAGCTGTGGCTTTGGCATGTGTGTGCTGTATCTGCATCTCTACCTGTGGCCCTCCTACGTGGCCCGACGCTTGCTCATTTGATGACTGGCGACAGCGACGTCGGAAGCGACAAGCGTTAAGCGGCGAACGGCGCGGCGACTGAGCCCAAAAACGTTTACTGTTTTACAAGCCACTTTTGAGCTCAATTTGCGTATGGCGTCAGCCAACGACGATGACATCGTCTCAATATCGGTTATAGGATCATTGACACTTTGTTCGCTGACGGACGGGAGACGGAGTCGGAGACGGAGTCAGGTTTTATGGCATTTTGACTTTCGCCTTCTCATTCGTCGCTGTGGGTTTCAAATGTGCGCGCCTCGGAATGGAGGCTTTGTTTTCGCTGCCTTTAACGACGTCAACTTGACGCCGAACTAATTGATGCGATAACTCGTGTTTATCACTCACTTACCCAAAAGACGGGCTACGGCGACGGGCGGCGGACGCAATATTCAAAACAGGGCGCTGTCGATAACGCAGCAGAAATATTTTCGAAAGCGGCGACAACGTAGACGCTGGCGTCCCCATAAGGAACGCTTCCATTTCCATTCCATTTTGGTGTTGTTATCGCTCTGTGCATTTCTGCTGCTGCCGCTTTATCCAATATTTTAATCTCGCACTTACCAACGGATGACTGAGCTCTGGGCCTGGAAGTTGAGAAGTTTAAGTCGAGGCCGGTAGATAAGGTTTTTACGATGGCTACAATATGGGGCAGGGGTAAGCGCACACCGGGCAAGGGGTGCGCTAGTGGCACCCGCATAGAGACGGCTTCCTGATGCATTAAGCATATTTTATGACCACTTAGCAACCTGAAAACACACAGTAGAACACCGAAAAGGAGGTCAATAAAAGCGAAATACGCAGGAATGTGCCGGTAGATGAATCATACGCTTGGAGAGTAGCTCTACTTGACTGAATCAATCCATGATAAGGTTTAGAAAAAGGCAAAAGGTCTAAGATAAAGGGTGAACATATTTTTGCTATTGAATGGGAAAAAGTTCTTTAACAACAAAACCATTAAGATTGTATGAATAGCATAAGCTTCAACAAAGAATGTGATGACAAGTTCCACGAGATTAAGTTGGCGCCTTGCAAGAAATCTAGGGCAGCTACACAATGCTGAACATTCTCGATCTCCCTATCATCTTTGAAACAGCGCTTCAAGTCACGATTTGTGGATTTGTCGCCCCGACACCCGGTCATGTTGTGGCCAAAGATTATGATAGACTTAACAGTTTGAAAATATACATTTTTACTAAAATAAAATATTTTGTAACGCATTTGTGTTTTCCATGCGATAAAATGGTTTCGCTTAAGCACAAGCATAAGCTACAAGGCGTGCATGTTTTTTCTGATGCAAACTAAGAGAGAAGGGCATTATACAAGGTAGCGCAACCGGATAAGACTTTTCGCTTTCCAGGCCTCCACAGTCGTTATATTAATCTATGCCCTTCATCAGTTCGATATACCGAAAAACGTCCTATTTATATTTTAGCCAAACTTAACAAATTTTATTTGAGCCGGCTCAAGGTCAACGGTTTATAATTCAATAATCAACACAAATCAACAGAGATTAATTACAACATTTTTGGATAGCAATGGTTTGTCCGTACAGTACAGTTTCAAGGATCTCCCAACCCTCTTATCAGCAGACAGAATTTTTTTTAAGTAATAATATCTTTCAAAATGTCCTTAAATGAACAAAAAATCAAAATATTCCAATTCACAGCAACTGCTTTGTTATTTTCAAGCTACAATAAATTTTAATAGTCTATATTTTTTGGTCTGTTACTTTTTAAAAGCTCAATAATATCAAAAATTAAAAGGTGTCAAGTTAAAGAATATGAAGGATTATGTACTATTCTTTCTGAGATATTTTATGTTAGCACAAGTCTTTTACAAAAAAATACCAAAACTATTTAGGGTATAAAAACTTAGTTGACGGTGCAAAGGGTATAAATGGTATCCTTAAGCTTGAAGCAAATTGCTAATTCACTTATAGTCATACATTACAAATTATTATTGATAAGAAAAATACAAAATAAATATTTTTCTGAAATATTAATATTCATAAACATAGCATACTCTTAAGGGCATTTATCATGATGCTTTTTTGCGTATAAACAGGGTATGTAACATAAATTTCCGGAACGGTTTTTTTCAGCCGATAAAACTAATTTAATACCGTATCCGTAATTGGCTAGTCAATACTCTATGGTATTAGATATTATTTAAATGTTGAACGCCATTTTGACTCTGCTATGAATATCATATTAATATATTTTATTTTATATTAAGTAAATGTATATTTAACCGTGCTATATTTAGATATAGATAAAACATTCTAAATAAAGAGTGCCACTTTGATTTTAAATTATATCAGAAGGACTGCATTACCGTTTTATTAAGGAAAACATTTCCCAGCAGATAGACTCCTTCAGGATTGGCAGATGGCTTTAAAGTATGCAACATCCTCTTTCACATTCATATAACAGAGACTGAGCTCTGCGAAATGGGCAAAGCTCTTTGTTTAAAAATTTTATTTAGTAAGATTTTGTATAATACAAGTTTGTTTTTCAGATTATCTTATTCAAATATATTTATTCTTTTTTTTATTAATTGCATAAGTATCTGACATTACGTTACTTAAATTTCCTCATTATATTTATGTTGTCTTAATCTCTATAAATGTAAAATAGAGTCTCCTGACTGATTCACTGATTGGCAATCATCGCACAGCCTAAACGGTAAGAGATAGAAAGCTGAAATTTAGACAGAAGTTTCTGTTAGTGTTAGCCCGGAAAATTCTACATGCAAAATAACAATTTTTAATTTAACTATCACTTGATACCCACTGGGAAGTGAATGGGATGTGGGTGGGATGTGAGTGGGATGTGGGAGGTTAGTTGTTTTGTGTGTGTGGTGGAAAGTGGGTGGTAAGTGGTTGTGAAGGGGGTGGAATGTGGCGGGAAGTGGAAGGAATGTGGGTGTATTATGCAGATGGGAAGTGGGTGGGATGTGGGTAAGATGTAGATGGGTAGTAGGCGGGAAGTAGGCGGGAAGTGGGAGGGATGTGGGCGGATGTGAGCGGGAAGTGGGAGGGATGTGGGTGGGATGTGGAAGGGTTGTGGGCGAGATGTGGGCGGAAAGTGTGTGGGATGTGAGAGGAAACTGGGGGGAATTGGGTGTAGAGTGGGTGGGATGTGGGTGGGATGTGGGAGGGAGTTGGAGGGAAAACCCATCAGCAAAGTTCGATTTCTGGGCTCTACGTGGTATTATAATATCTAATATTGTTTGGTTCTATACTGTTGAAGGCGCAGCGAAGCGCGTCGGGTTATTTGCTAGTTATAATATTAAGCAAAAACTTACAGTTAACACACATAACACATAGTTTTGAGTTTAACTCTTTAAAGTCCAAAAATCAATACAAGGTAAAAGCATTTTTATTATAACAAAACGTATCCAAAAGAGAAAAATGGAGTTTGCGCGATTTGTCATTCAAAAGTCTCAATATGTCTTTTGAAATAATTTTAGATTGGCTTGTATTAGTACATTTTGATTGTTTCCCATGCAAATATGATTAAAAAATAGAGGGAAGCTAACTTCGGCTCTACCGAAGTTCATATACCCTTGGAGCATGATGCTGTCAGTTTGTTATATGGCTGTACGATACATTCATCCGATTTTGATCACATTGTTCAAAATTGTGTTGAAACAGATAACATTCATATATTATAAACTATAAAATTACGCTACCAATGAAAACAAAAAAGTTTTTCTCACTAAAACTTCTTTTTCAACCCATCGTTCCTATGGCAGCTATATGCTATAGTCATCCGATCCGGCCGGTTCCGACAAATGTGCAGCGTATTTGTACCAAAAGACTTCGTGCAAAGTGTAGTTAAGATAGCTTTAAAACTGACGGAGGAGATAGCATAGAAACAGACGGACGGACAGACGGACAGACGAACGGACAGACGGACCTGGCTATATCAACTCAGCTCGTCATGCTGATCAAGAATATATATACTTTATGTGGTCGGAGATGCTACCTTCTATGCGTTACAAACATCCGGACAATTTCAATATACCCTCTCCAATTGTATAAAAATACTGTTATTCAGGGGTGTCCTGGAAATCTCTAGAGATTTTCGTATAAACGATTGCACTTCGAACTAAACTGTGACTACTTAAGTTGCAAAGTGCCAAGAATCATACCGCCTACTAGATTATGTGAAAGGAAAACCGTATGCATCAAATCTACTTGGCTATTAGCAGGCGGTGTCAAATCGCTCAACTTTTGGCATCTAATCTAGTAGCCGCGACTATTTGAGCCCCTTAACATATAAATTTAAACAGCTTTAATATCAAATGCTGGCGTTTATACGAAAATCTCTAGAGATTTCTGTGACACACCCGATAAAGAACTTTTCGCTTTTCGGTCTTGGCGGTTTTTTCTGTGGAAATGCCGATATGTAAAAATGGCTCGGTTTTCAAAACAATAAGGTTTCACTAAGCAATAAACGGTTTCCGGTTTGTAATGGTTTGCAGTGATATGGAATGGTTTATTTATTAGATTTAATTCATTTAGCTTTTCCCAAATGATTGTGCTTTGTTATTGTGCTTTGTTTTGCTTTTGCCCCCAAAATAGTCTAAAATTATAGTTGACACTTCCAGCATTCTTGGCTTTGATTCGAAGCAAGAACTGTTTAATCAAGCTTTCCAGCTGGTAAGTTCACTTTGCTTGTTGTTCTTTCTTCATCCACCAACACTTTTCGTATTCCTCCTCAATGATATGTCTGTTACTTCGTTGATAATTTCTCAGTCTCCTCCTCCCCGAGAGCTTTAGAGTTTTTAATCGACATTTCTGACAACAACTTCCCAACCCCATGGATACGTGGCCTGAAATTCAAATCAATTTTGATTGATTGCTAGATTAAGAAAAAGACGCAGACAATAAGGAAGCACAAGAACTTGTGGCAAGGTGGCAGCGATAAGCTCAGTTCTCAATTTAGGAGCGGTGGGAGGGGTTAAGCCAATACCTTGTGACACCTTTGCTTATGTTAATTGATTTAATTTCGCTACAATGAAGTCATCGACTGTGTCTCGACAACATTTCATAAATATTCAGCGTTGCTTTTTGGATATGGGTGCAGACCCTGTCGGCACCTGCTGCGTGAGATAGGCAGGCAGCTGCCTCAGCCAACCCCAAGGTTGTCTAGTGATTATATAAGCCTGAAGTCTGAAGCTTGACTTCAATGTGCGAGTTTCGAGTTACAAACAATTCCAAGTTCCAAGCATAAAAGAAACAAAACCAAAAAAAAACTTTAGTAGATTTATTTCATGATAAATGTTTTGTTGTTGTTGTTGTTTCTTTATGCTTTGCCTGAAGTTATCTTAACGATGCATCTCCCAAAAAGCAAACGAAATGAAATAACGCAATGTGGAAAGACTACGCAGAAGTTGTAGAAATAACCCTCCCCCCCGAAACTGTGAGCTCGCTTGTGAGCTTATCAGCGTGAGGATCTTATCAGTTGGTTGCATCTGCTGCTGAGTTCTGAGAGTTTGTTGGAGAGCTCTGAGCTCGCTCTGAGTTCGGGTGTGCCTCCAAGTGCTGCGTCATTTGCAATTGCAACAACAATTTTTGTTTAGTTATTTTTTTTTCGTGGCTTTGCCTGTTTTATCAACAGACGTTGATCAGCCATATTTGTTCATATTTATGCCAATAACAGAGCACGTAACAACAATGACATACATACCCATGCACATGCATACATATGTACATACAAACATAATTGCAAAACAATTGCTGGGAAGGCTTGAGCATGTTTGAGTGAGAACTGCACTCCCAATGCACGACGAGTCTCAGACAGTTCATCAGCCAAACCGCAGCGGGCACATTTATCAAATTACAATTAAAAACCTTTTTGCAGATATTCACGCATGAAGTGTTTATCTCTGCATAAATTTAAAAACCGTAAAAAAACACCCACAAAATGTGAAAATTAAATTCTAAAAAAATAAATTAACAGCCAGAAAAGGTGAAAACTATGTTAAGTTATATTGAAGTTTGAATACACTTTTGGTGGTGAGAAGTCAAACCATTCTAAATTTAGGGACTCAGAAAACAACGATTGTTTTGTTTTTGGATTGTAGACCAAAAACGACCGCTAAATAGATTGATATAGGAACATACATCTTTAAATAAGTAGAATAGAACTTTCAGATCCCAGAGGCCAAAAAAGTATGTAACAGAAAATACGAATAATATCAACACGAATCAATATTAAAATTCCCAACTGGCTCTAACACTTTGCTGATGTAAAGAAATGTTAGATTTCTGATTTACAGTTGTCTTCCTTGGATTTTGATAAATTCAAGCATGGAGATGGAGAATGAGTATTAGAGAGAAATTTTGCTCAGTCGGCACCGCTTCTGGAAATTAGTCAGCTGTTCGCTCTCACTTACGCTCTCTAGATCAGAGGCGGCCACCTACAGCTCATGTGAGCCGAAGTCAGTCGTGTTTTTAAGCCAACGTTCCCCAACGATAGCCCCGGGGGCACGAACTTACTTGCCAATTTCTTCATTTTGTTAGAGAGAGACGCAGTCACGTTTTCGCGCTCTCTGCTTGAGGAACCTCTGCTCTAGATACATTTGGGTCAGCTGTTCGCTCTCACTTACGCTCTCTGGATACATTTGGAAATACGGTCGTCTCGTTCTAACTACAGTAACTTACTATTGGCTCTATAAAGCATATTATTGGGCACCATCGCTTAGCACCATCAAAATTGAGAGGTAGCGCCAATTTTCACTCTAATACTTATTGCTCTATGATTCAGGTCTTTTGGACTATTGAATATTCAATATCAAATTGGTTTAAGAATTTTATGTTCATAAACCAAAAACATTTTGTTCTTGCTTTATGTGTTCTTATTTTGTGTCAAAAATGTATTGGGGTTGAATTAAATTTTTGTTGGAGTTCAACAAAAATGTTTTGTAATTGTATTATGTATGAAAATTCTTGTTTTAAAAGTTTATCAGAATCTAACAGCTCGAAATTATTATCAAAAGAGTTTTTAAGTAGTTGAAACTGCTGCAAACCCAAAATAGTTCAGAAGACATCCGGTTCGACATTTCGAAACAAAATCACCGATGGTTTTTGATTGAACATTTAAGGTTTGAGGTCTTTGGCTTAAGGTTTTGGTACACCCTTTGTTTCACCCAAAGACATTAGAAAATGAAGATGAGTAACGCCATACGATTTTTTGACCCTGGCTTTTCGCTCTCTTGAAATTTTGTCCAGAAGCCAGAGAAAGAGAGCGCTCTAGAGCCAGCCGCGTTTTTGTACGCATACAGTGACAGCCGACGACTGTAAGTGTGCACAATTATTCTCACACAAGCAAGTGCATTCTATTTTTTAGATTTTTACGTCAACTTTGGTAAATTAAAAATAATTTCTCCAAAAAAATAAAATATTTTTTCCGAAGGAACGAGAGTTATAAATATTTTACGTTGCAGAAACAAAAAAAAATAAAAAAAAAAAACAAAAACGTCATTGACTAGCGAAGCTTCTTGCGGGAGGGGGTATACCTGGATTGGGCTGTACGCACTGGTTTAAAGAAAATATGAGGTCCCGACCACATAGTGGAAGTCGACGACACCAAAATCGGACGTCGTAAGTACAACTGTACAACAGGCCAGTGGGTATTTGGCGGAATCGATCGTGGCACTGGGGATTTCTTCGTGGTGCCCGTCGAATCCCGTGATGCGAGCACACTGCTCGCAATCATCAAAGAGCGAATTGCGAATGGCACCACAATTATGTCAGACTGCTGGAGGGCATACAATTGTTTGAGTGAAGAGGGATTTGTGCATCAGACCGTGAATCATTCACAGAATTTTGTTGACCCGACTTCACACGCCCACACCCAAAACATTGAACGCTTGTGGAGGGATCTTAAAGCAAACATTCCACGCTTTGGTCGGAGAAAGGACCACTACCTGGGTTACCTGGCCAAATTTAATTTTCATAAGACGTATCCCTCGCATCCTGAAAGAGTCCATGAGATATTCTTGGCCATTGGGAAGATGTATAGTCCCACGAATGATAATATAATTAATGAAGATGTTAATTTCAGTGAGGTAAGCCTTTAATATGTAATAATTTGTGTAAAAACTTAGCGCCGCGGAAAATTTTTTTTCAAAATATTAATTTATAGGAGGAGGATGTTTACGAGGAGGATGACAGTGGACTAGGCCCTTCTTTTAGGGACACCACTTAAAAAAAAACGCCTTTCTGGGGCTTGCGTGGAATAGGCCTCCTGGGGAAACCACGTTAAAAAAACGCGCCTTGAATTTTTCCTCGATAGGTGGCGTGGAAAAGAGTTCATAACAGTTCCAATAGGTGTCAAGTTTTCCTCACTTTGGCACTCAAATTCAAACAAACGTACGCCTTTCACATAGGTAAAGAATATTTTTAATTTATTTATTAGCAAAAACAAACTGAATTCGAAAAGCATATATGATCAAGTATATATTTGTATGGGGAAAAATGCAAACTTTGAAATTCAATAAAAAAAGAACCATGGTCGACCGCCAATTATTTTCTGCATGTAAATTCATTATAATTCGCGGTCCATCGAGGAAAAATAATTCCAGAATTTTTGGAA